>CAJQUN010001789.1:0-44976 GCA_907163345.1 Haberlea rhodopensis
CACATCATTTCAACAAGTATTGAGTACTTAACTTAGCAAATACAGTTCCAGAAATTTGGAATCAAGCAGATATATTAGATATTAGCTAGCACAACACTCAAATGGGATTTTCTTCATATAACTAACCTAGCAATGAAATTAATAATATATATATATAATATATGTGTTACACACACACCCACCCACCCACACATACATACATACATATACATATATATATTATATATATATAACTCACCTTCTAGACTTGTGGTATTTTCTAGCAAATTCTGCAGGCGTTCATCTCGTGTTCGATCCTCCAGCACCTATAACATCAAGGAAAATAAAAACTAAACGCAAATAAGCATTAAAAAATATTGAGGCTTTCCTGGTTCACACTAGTCCTTCTATAGTATCGTCTCTCAACCATACCTCCACTATTTGCAGGACATCATGGTTGGCAGCTAAATCTTCTGAACCCACAACCACCTGAAACATGATTGCTTCAAAATTAAATGGAGAGAAATAAGGTAGGTGATAATGTAACTCCACAAAAAATTATACCTTAACCGGGGAGGGATCCATGAATTCTTGAGCTAATTGATGCACAGGTAGTGGCCACGTTGCACTGAACATTACCATTTGGCGAACTGCATAAAAAGGCACATGAAATTACATGTAAAAACGGGAACAGACAAAGGTATATGAATTATAAATATAATTAAAACATAAGGTCAACCCATTTACTTATTTGGAGCCAAAACGAAAATGTTGTCAAAGTTCAACAGCATACCAGAACATGTTTGACTTAATATTGAGCGAACCTCAGGTTCAAATCCATGTCAAGCATTCGATCAGCTTCATCCAAGACCTAAATCATAAATCACAGAAAAACACTTTTTGCGTCATGTTTAAAAGTTATACAAGCATTTAAATACATGAGCATCTCGCATTCCAACTACAGATAGGTAAAGCAAGTACAAACAATAAGTAAAACAAAAAGTAAAACAAAATAAATCATTCTATATGCAACTTTGGATGCCAAAGTATTGGCTTAAGAAAGTGTTTTATCAAGCAGAGCTTTTCTAAGTACTCTTTTTAAAGAAAAATATAGAAGCAATTCTATGTTTAGATAGAGTAGTTAAAAAGAGCACTTCCCTAATTTTAAACGGAAGCCCTAATAGGTGTATTCGATGATTTTTGGCTTCTAGCTTTTTAATTGCTTATTTTAAACTAAAAGACCAACCCCACACATCTGTTTTTAAGGAAAAAAACTTACTATTCTAAGAAAAAACTTCTGCATTCAAACACATTCCAAATGGAAAGGGAGACCATTCAATCTCAATCCAGATTCTTGGCCTGAATAATGATAGGATCTGAACCAGTTCTTGTTGATTGTATAACCATCTGAATTACATCATGACTAATAAAAACCATGTCATGCTATGCTAAACTCATCAGTGGCTAAGCTATTTTGTTGCACGGGACATTACAGTTTCACAAATAAATTGTCCACCGGATATCGAAGCCATTCTAGTTATATGTGATTGGATAAGTAATTCTAACATGTAAAGTGATTTGGATGCCTATTTGAGTTGGAATTCTAGGAAATCTTACACAATACTAATGCGGCTCTTAATAATTACCTCTCATATAACACCATACCTGCTGCCTAAATGAATACTATAAAGAAGAATATTTAAGTCGATGAAATCAACAAGTAGCCTGAGTGGGAAAATAAAGCCCAGCTAACCGAGATTGCAAAACTTGCTTTTCTCAATCTATGCTAGAAAATCAATGACATAGCAAATAATTTTGTCACATACCACGTAAGAAACCTCCTTTAGATGGCACACTCCCATTTCAATCAAATCCTTTAGACGACCAGGTGTCCCAATCACAATGTCCTAACACAGATCCATATAGGAGAGGCTGAGTTAATGATGAGCATTAGTTTAACATATATAGACACGCACAAGCTGGTTAGAGTGATACATGTGACACAATAAACGAGGACAATAATCTCGCTAAACAATTATGAAAACAAATCCCACTAGGACAAGCCAGATGCATGAGAACTTTGTATCCCACAACATACATAGAACAATTTCAAACATGATGTGCATACTGATTACTGCATACACTATATATCTACATCCACCAGTGCAATCTGCGGAAAATCATCAAGTGTTCTGTCTTCAGAATAATTCATTTTGTACCCTCAAATTAGAGCATGTTGTTAAATAGCTACTTCGAAATTTAAAAAGTTTTCTGAAATATATATTCTCAGTCATTACTTCTGCACACTAGAGAGGAAACGAGGTATGTTTAGAGATGGTAAAAGAGCAAGACAATTCTATGACAAATTTAATTGGCATGCGCTGAGACAAACCAACAATAACAGACATCCAAAAAACATAATTTTGAGGGGGAAAAGATCACTTTTTATACATTCAGAGGTTTAAGGATTCGGAGCTTAAATTCCCATCCACATATAGAGTTCATAGCATGTCTAGCAAATCTTTACATCAAAAATAAAATGCATGCTCGATTTCCATGACTTAATATACGCACAGCAACCCACTCCTACCTAAAGAAAACACGATCAGGCTTGTCTATCCTCTGAGTTTTATAGGACCTGGTCACTGACCACAAATTATGAAGTTAATACGGATGTCCATTATATTACATCGAGTGTGTTTTATATATCCATTCCCAATGAACATTTATTGCAAGTTAGTTATGATTGAACACTAAAATTAGAGAGTTTGAAACATCAAAGACCTATACTTTCTACGTTGACACAATACGGAGTTCAAGATTGCAGCAAACTTACCACACCAGATTTTAGAGAAGAAAATTGTGGTCCTTTCGAAGTTCCTCCATATATACAAACTGACTGCACTCCACAAGGCTTCCAGCATCACAGAGGACATCCGAAATCTAACACAATGAGAAACCATGATCAATTTTCTACATTATTCACAACGATTCTCAGAGACATATCACAAAACTTCTGCATTACGGTGATAAATAGGGGAACACTTACTTGTTGAGCTAGCTCCCTTGTAGGCGAAAGAACAAGGCAAAGTGGATTCTTTTTCACAGCAATTTTACTTTTTCGTCGGCCTAACACATTCATAATAGCAGGAACCCCAAATGCCAGTGTTTTCCTGATCAAACCAACGACAAACTATTACGACAAAAGCATAATGTAAACTCCGATGCCTCAAGCAAATACATATAAACAAGAATTTTACCAGACCCAGTGGCTGCTATTCCAATAAAATCACGACCATCAAGAAGAAAAGGCCATGAATGGGATTGAATTGGTGACGGTTTATTAAAATTCTTACAACACTCCAGGACCTCACTTGCCAGCCCAGATTCGGCAAAAGAATTCAATGTTTCGTATTTAGAATCATTCACATTCTTCCCAGATACGACTACTCCACTGCTATGTCTAATCTCCTCAGTGGCGTTCTCAGTACCTACTCTGCTACACTTCTCCAGTTTTCTTGGTGTTTCAATTATCCCATTATTTGCACTCTCTTTCTCCCCTCCTTTGTCTTTTTCCTTTTTCCTTTTCGGTATTTCAGCTGAACCATCATTGAAGATCTCTTGTTTTTTCTGTTTTTTTTGTTATAGAGATCTCGGCTGAACCGTTCAGTACCTCTGCCCCTTCTTCTCGTGTCTCTCTGTTTTTCTTCTTCTTCACAACATTCACGGATTCAGTACCAAGTTCAGCTTCAGTTTCTTCAAGCTTCCTCCTTTGCTTGTTCTTTCGCTTCTTCTGAAGCATGGTTTCACCGTTTTCCGTTGTGTTGAAGGTTTCAGCGTGAATTTGTGGCCATCCATCCTTAGCGTGTAGAGAAAGCTTG
Organism: Haberlea rhodopensis; assembly: GCA_907163345.1. NCBI lineage: Eukaryota > Viridiplantae > Streptophyta > Magnoliopsida > Lamiales > Gesneriaceae > Haberlea > Haberlea rhodopensis. The sequence continues at coordinate 3,861 of CAJQUN010001789.1, forward strand.
GAACTTGGAACCCAAAACCCTAGAGAGAGGCGTGGAGCGATAGTCAAATGTCTAGGGTTCCGGTTCGAGGTGTCAAGCTTCATAAACATGTATTAATATATTATTGTTACACTAGGATACGTCCATGAATATAATGGAAGTTATAAAATAGGAGTTATAAAATATTAAAGATATGGATAATTATATTGTATGATAAACTATGTGTTTAAACTAACTAATTCCCTAAAATAATCATTTCCCAATGGTCTATTTAGATTGCGGGATGTGATGAGTAATGTAATGATTATAATTATGAGATAATAATAAATAATATATATACTGTGATAAGTTTTTTGGTGTTTGGTTTGTAGAATAAGATGGTAAATTAACTTTATTGTTTGATATAATGACTAAAATATCATAAAAATTTTGAATTTTAATATCATTTTAAAAGAAAATTATATTAAAATTTACTTTGTAAGTGAAATATTTTTAATCTTCCATTCATAAACAAAAATAAATATTTTACCTTCTCTAAATTTTTTGTTCTCTTAAACATAAAGAATCGAATCAAATTGATAATCTAAAATAGTAATAAATTTTTTTAATTTATCGTATAATGAATTAAATTACAATATATAATATTATACTTATGTTATGCATTCAAAATTATTTATACTCACACATATATAGAGTTTTTAAAATATATAATCTTAAATAAAAAATATTTAACAAGATAACCTGAAATATTACAATTTATCAAAGTAACACAATTCGTAACCCTGCTTGGGCCATTTCAAGTGGAGATGTCAACTCAATTGGCAGGTTGACATCTTCCATTAAAAAAACAGAAAAGGATGACGCCAACATTATATTTTAGACTCCTACCTAGTTCAACAAGTATCTACTAATGTCGTGATTAGATAATGATTAAGCGTAATCTTACTACATCTATATACCACATAACTCAATCTCATGTAACAAACTTAACCTCCTGAACAATTTTAAGCAGTATACTTAACTCTCTAAACAATATTCGAGAACAATTTTATCGAATATTCTAGTTGCAAATTTCTTCACATTCGTCTCACGTGCCACGATCGAGAGTATGTATATCTTTCATATATTTTATGGAGGAATTTTAAAATTCCTCGACCACAGTATACTCGTAAAAATACTTTTCATATATTTTATGATTTGTATACTCGTTAAATTCCAGCAGGAAATACATGAAAAGACATACATATCATCAACCGTGTCATGTGCGATGCACGTGATGGAATTTGCAGCCAAAATATTCGGGAAATTGTCATGAGTATGTTTAGGGGGTTAAATACACTACTTAAAATTATTCAGGGGGTTAAATGTATATTTGAAAGTTTATGGGGTAAAGTGATAAATGGTGTAAAAGTTGGGGTTGTCCGTTTTTACCCTTTTTTAGTGGAAGACGTCAATTGAGTTGAAATCTCCACTTGAAGTCATCAACTGGGTTGACGACTTGGGTTGCTTTGGTAAACTCTATATTTAAGGTTATTTTGTTAATTTTTTTATTTATGATTATTTATTTTAAAAACCCCAATATATATGATGCTCTTGTCACAAGTTAGTGTAATGCAAAAATATATGTATATTACTATATTATAATGCATAAGCCCCTTATAATAACTACCTTGGTATGACAAATTTGAATTTACCAAACTACCCCTCCAATGGTTTGTTATGGTTTTTTGTTGCATCTTTTGAATTGTAATATTAACCAATGTATATATCTCATTTATTCATTACACGAATCAATTCATATATATTATATATTACGTTACACACGCAACGCGTGTGCGTCGTCTAATAATATTAAAATATAAGGGCGTGACTCGTGAACCGGCCACTGTAAAAAAGATTTGAGCTGTCGTTATTACTTGCTAAAGATTTTTATTTGAATCCAATATTATTCTTTTTAAATTTAATAATAAAAAAAATAGTGTAACTCGTGAAGTTGCCAAATTGTCAAACAAATCAAGTTGAACTCTTTAATAATTATATTATATTGTAAAATATTTTGAAGTATTTTAAGTTTGATTATAACATAATGTTGAGTGGTAGAGTAATGGTATTTTTTTTATGGGAAAGGGGTGATTTACAACGGAATCAAACCCGATCAAATCCAATTTTTGGGATGATGACAACCAGTAGATCAGATCTTTGGTATGATATTTTTTTTAGCAACTATTACAATTATCGGGGGTGGGGGTGAAAACTCAAATACAAGATCTCCAAAATTGCGTCCGCTGCCAAATAGGCTACAAGCCATCAACATATTAATAATATTTTTTTAAGTGGGGAGGAACTAAATCAATTCTTGAGTCAAGCGCGAGTCGAACTCGAGTGGGCATAAAATAAATATGAGCTCTTATCCATCCCGATTAGGCGGTGAGCTCTAATGATATTTTTTGTGCTCCTGTATAATAATGATATTTAGTTAACATTTTCAATCAAAAACTGATATCACACTTATACCAGTGAACATTTGATTTGCATCTTCATTATATGTTCGTTCTCGCCTAAGTGAGGGAAATGTGATGTGAGCGATACAAACATGATGATTGGGATTGTTGTATGGTTTAATTTGCACCATTATCACATGATATAATTTTTTATATATCAATCAATTTTTAAGTTTGTTTTCTTGAAAAACTACTTTAAAAAAACAGACAAATATTATAAGTTGTTTTACAAAATTTCTGAAATTCATTGAATTGAATGCTCGATAAAAGGATGCAATAATTATTTGCCACATATGGGAAGATCCTCCATCCATATGATAAAGACAAATCGCATGGACAACAAAAATTAAGAAGGTTTGAAATTTTGATAATATTGGGGTATAGTGACCTAATTATTAGGTTGATATAAACTATAGAGGGCGTGATGATTTAAAAAAATTCTTAAAGTAAATTTTTTTACTTTAGCAAATATACATTTTTAATTATTTATGTTTGAAAAGAAGTAGCTTGCATCCACCTTGAGCCATGAACCTTATCGATAAACAAAGGTTACAGTAATATATATATATTCAATTAATGTAATATAAATTCAATGTTTCCAGACATAAAATCGATATCCTTATTGATATGGATTCGACCGATTGAATTAATAAGATGTAATATCTATTTTTTTGAGCATATGTAATATCTATTTCTAGTTATTCATAATAAAAGAAGTTTCGTTACATAAATTTAACATGTTCAACTACAAACAATCACATCAAACCAATGCCCAAAAATAATAATTTCTCAAAATTATAAGAAAATATTTAAAAACTTATAATATTCACATCTTTTTTATAACGTACGAGAAAATAAATCTATTTATATATAATATATAAGAGACATATTGTGGACTTATATATAATTTTTTATAAGATACACATAAAATATTATTTTATAATTATTTCAACAACAATAAAAAAGATTTAATCTATTTTTTAATTTTTTTAAAAAAAATTGGCTTATAATTTTAATAAAAATAAAGAAAATAAGTTACAAGAAGAAAAATGAAAGAACTTATCGGTTTTGAACGGTTCAATCCGATTCTATCATTATTAACAGTGTGTTTTAGAGGGTTAATCGGATCGGCATACACCGTTGAACCATCCGGTCCTGTTTTCAAACAATTGGTATAAACACAGCTTGAAAAATTTAATTGCAATTGGACTTTTCCATAAATATTATAGAAAAATGAAAATTTTCTCTGGTATTTCTTTCCATATTCTCACCTTTATACCTTTTGGAAATATATTACATAATTTTTCCTTCCACAGGCTGAAAGAAATGCTGAGAGATTATTATAATTCAGAAATCTATCGAGAGAGCGGTCCATGATATCATCAATTAATTATAATTTTATTATCAATATCTCAACCAGATAAATTTGGCATGTGTAGTGTAAGATATCCAGGAATTAACAGAATCTTTAATAATGTGTATGCATGCGTTCACTTAAATCACGGCGATCTCAGAGCGATTTGCCATAATAACCACCGCCCACCGCCTGTCCTCCGCGGAGCACAAACTATATGGAGACCAACATTCTACCCCACGAAACCTGCGAAAATCAAAGCACATATTAATCCAAAAGCACACTAGAAAACAATCTTCAATCACGAGCACAAACAGGAACCAGAACCCCGCCAGCTTACTCTGTTCCTTCTGACATCAAGTTCTTCTTTTCAGTCACCAACCCTTGAAGAAACCAAAAGGTCCCGCTATGCTTAATGGTCCCAAGTTCACACACAACGCATATTTGCAGACAAAAAGAGCTTTTGAATAAAATACTAAATTCACTCGGCAATAAACCAACTATTTTCTGAGCGCGTAAAAGCAAGAAATCGCATACCCTACCAACAAATATTCTTTGCTTTCGACTTTTTGAAACTTCCTTTCAAAACCCACCTTTTTATTTTCTCTGTCTTCTCTTTCTGTTTCGCATTTTTTGCTGCTTTCCGTGAATTCAGGCATAAGGAACAAAAATGGCGACTCTTGAGGATATTGGGGTGTCGGCTCTTATCAACATAATAGGTGCTATTGGATTCTTGCTGGCTTTTGCACTGCTTAGGATCCAGCCAATCAACGATAGAGTTTACTTTCCCAAATTGTACATTGCTGGGAAGAGGACGAGCCCAGTACGCAGGGGTGGTGGTGTGGTGGGAAAATTTGTGAATCTAAATATCTGGACTTATTTCACATTTCTGAACTGGATGCCTCAGGCTCTGAAGATGAGTGAATCTGAGATTATTAACCATGCTGGGCTTGATTCTGCTGTTTTCTTGAGGATCTATAGTCTTGGGTACTTTCAAGATCCCAACTTATTTATTTATTTATTACCATTTTTCTCTTGGATGGTGTGTTGTGGTGCATATTTGTGTTGGAAGAAACAAGTTTTTGTAATCTTGCATGCTTGCCAAAGTTTCAACTTTTGTTCTCTTGTTCTCTTCCACATGGTTACTGTTTTCGTTAGTGCTGTGACTGTTGTATTTTTACGATTATCTTTTCTTTTGGGAACCAGTATTAATGTATATGTCACATTGGCACTACAAAGTCTCTAATACAGTGTTTCTGTATGTGCTGATTGTTTGCACTGAAAATGGCGGTATTTTGTTATTGCAGGATTTTACGTTATCTGTCTCCAACATGTTGTTTCATGTTTTCTTTTACCGAAGACCTGGCTGGGGCTTGGTCACTTGAATCGGAAAAAAAATTCATAAAACTTTTCTGTAAATTCAAAATTCCACTCCTCAAATATTTAGGATTACTTCCGTGGCTCGTTCCCCTCTTACTCAATTTCTCAGGTCTAAATTTTTTTAACATGTTATTAATTTTATAGCTTTCGGTGCACTTTAAATTGAAGAAGCTATGCTTTTTGTTCTGTAAATTCCTGGAATTTGTTTGAGGCTTAAGTTTGCTTTTATTGCAACTCTACTCGCATCACATTACTGGAACTCTAGGCTGCAATTTTCCCTCAAAAGTATGAACTTTTTTCCTGGATGCTTTCTTGTATTTGTGTCGTAAGATTTTTCGAGCATCATGCTATGCCACCATAACATGATCGTCATCTCCCCTAGAATACATACAGTGAGCAGAATTTAGTTGTTATGGTTTTCTTTACATTTGGCAGCTTGAAAATATTCGGACCTGTGGCCATTGTGGCACTCCTAGTTCTGCTTCCAGTGAATGCAACTGGTGGTACTTTATTTTTCCTGCGGCGTGACTTGGTTGTCAGCAACATCGACAAGCTTTCGATATCAAATATTCGTCCCAATTCCTATAAGTAAGTTCATGTCTCTCATCACTGAAATTCATGACTTACATATGACCTTACCATGAAGAGAGCACATTCTCATCATTTACATTTATTTTGTGCACTAAAATATTTAAGTTGATTCTATATTTAATATGTACTAATCTGAGTTGGTAATAGATGTTTAAATTGAATTTTTGATTCGGTAAACATGGACTTATTTAAGGAAAACTGAACATCCACGTTTCTAGCTACAGAATCACACACAGTAAGGTGATTTATCATCAAATTAAAATATAGAAGCTCTCCAATCATTGTTGAATTTTCGATACTTTTCTCGTTTATGTCCTGCTACTTATGCATGCTTTCTGAGAAAAGACATACCGTGATTGAATTTCAGGTTCTTTATCCACATATCACTGGAATACTTGTTCACATTTTGGATTTGTTTCATGCTTTATAAGGAATATGGTAAAGTTGCATCAATGCGACTAAATTTTTTGGCTTCACAAGGGAGGCGTGCTGAACAATTCACAGTGAGTTCGACTATTAATGTCATTTTCAATCAAAGAATCCTAATTTTAGTGTTATTAGTTTGTAGAATGATATAGCACATCCTTTAAGAATCGGTAACATCTAATTCTTTTTTTTTGGTCGGAAGGTAACATCTAATTCTTGTTCCTTGTTTCACTTTAAAACTGCATCCTTTTGGTTCTCTCATTGTATGTTCCATCTGAACTATCCTCAGGTTCTTGTTAGGAACGTGCCGAGCGGTTCTGGACGCTCAATATCAGATAATGTGGAGAGCTTTTTTCAGAAAAATCATCAAGATCACTATCTATGCCACCAGGTAATAGATCACGGCGAAAAATTCTTATTTTGAAAAGTTTATTGACTTGCCAAAATTATTCTCTTGTCCTACCTTCTTCGTTAATTAGTATCTGTTTCTCGCAGGCTGTGTATGATGCTAATAAGTTTGCTAAACTAGTTAGAAAAAGAAACCGACTCCAAAATTGGCTGGACTACAATCAACTTAAATTCGAGAGACATCCAGGGAAGAGACCGGCTAGGAAGGTGCACTCCTTTGTTCTTTAAAATCCTTCAAGAAAAATATTCTGAGAAGTATGTATACTGTTATGGGATCTTGTTTTCATTGCTGCCCGTCTTTCCCTTTCAGAGAGGCTGCCTCGGACTTTGGGGTGAAAGGGTCGACTCAGTTGACTTCTACAAAGAGCAAATAAAAGATCTTGATAAAAAGGTGACTCGTGCTTGTTCTTTCTCTTTGAGACCGGCTGCTATGTTTATATTATTTTGATCATTTTTTGCATTTTGGTCCTTTCTTTAGATGACACAGTAGAACGCCAAAAATTCTTAAAGAGTCTAAATCCGTCACACCAGCTGCCTTCGTATCGTTCAATTCTAGATGGGGGGCTGCCGTTTGTGCGCAGACACAACAGAGCAAAAATCCGACACTGTGGTTGACAAATTGGGCCCCTGAACCACGTGATGTATATTGGAAGAATTTGGCCATAACGTTTTTTTCACTAAGTATTCGAAAACTTATGATTTCATTAGCAGTTTTCGCTCTGGTTTTCTTTTACATGATTCCTATCGCTTTTGTTCAATCATTGGCGAATCTGGAAGGGCTGGAAAGAGTTGCGCCATTTCTCAGGCCAGTTGTTGAATGGTAAGTGGCTATCAAAATGAAAAAAAAAAAATAATTTCTTGCGTGATATTGTTTACATCATTCTGTGTGTCATGCTAGGTTCGTTTATTTATTAAGTTTAACAAGCAGCTCCATCTGTGTTGCAGGTCATTTGTCAAATCATTTCTACAGGGTTTTGTTCCAGGTTTCGCTCTCAAAGTCTTTTTGTATCTTCTACCAGTAATTTTGATGATCATGTCAAAAATCGAGGGGCACGTGGCAATTTCAGTATTAGAACGAAGAACGGCTGCAAAATACTACTATTTCATGTTGGTCAATGTGTTTTTAGGCAGCATAGTAACAGGAACTGCGTTCCAGCAACTCGATGCTTTCCTCCACCAGTCAGCTACGCAGTAGTAAGTTTCCTATATCTCTTCTTAGTTCTGTTATTTTTGGAAATATTCAGGATCAAATTATATACTGGACTAAAAATAAATTTGGTGGCGCAAAAATAATTCTTTTCATGCCTGATCTGTTACCAAATAGTTCTCAAATGCTAACTTGTTTCGATTACTTTAATTGAATCAATTTACCATCAGTTACAACGAGAACATAAAGAATGTAAATTGAAACTTTTCACATTAGAGTTTAACTCTGAATTTTTTTAAAGGAGGATTTTTTGTTGGATAACTGCAATATGCTCTCCTTTCATGCATTACTGTCTATGTGCTATAATCAAAACTTGGTGATTGGTGGTTGTACGATTTTAAAAATTAAAGTTACTGGAAAAGATATAGGTTTTCGGAGCAGCAACAGTTGCTAGACTCTATACTTTTATCTGCATAATAATTATTTTTTTGCTTTATTGAAGAATCCCGAGAAATATTGGTATATCCATACCAATGAAGGCTACTTTCTTTATCACATACATAATGGTCGATGGTTGGGCTGGGATCGCCAGTGAAATCCTTCGTCTGAAACCTCTAGTCATTTTCCACCTAAAGAACATGTTCATTGTAAAAACTGAAAGGGATTTGGAAAGGCGATGGACCCTCGAGGCGTTGATTTTCCCGAAGCTTTACCAAGTCTTCAACTTTACTACCTCCTTGGCATTGTGTACATGGTTGTCACCCCGATACTTCTTCCTTTTATACTTGTCTTCTTTGCCTTTGCATACTTCGTGTATCGACATCAGGTTAGTCCATCTCACATAGTGAAACTTTATTTTTTTATTCCTTCAGAGTACACTACACACATTCATGCACTGCTTGTCACGATTCAGGTTATTAATGTGTATAATCAACAATATGAGAGCGCTGCTGCATTTTGGCCACACGTTCATGGTCGAATTATAGCAAGCTTGATAATCGCACAGCTGCTTTTAATGGGCTTATTGAGCACAAAAAAGGCTGCAAACTCTACTCCTTTGCTTGTAGTGCTACCTATATTGACTCTAGCATTCCACCAATACTGCAAGAATCGCTTTGAACCGGCCTTCAGAAAGTATCCTCTTGAGGTAAGATCATATTGTCTTGCTGAATCCATCATTCTGTACATGTAACTGGACGTTTTTGCGTTCCTTTATTTGCCTCTTCAGGAAGCCAGGACCAAAGATACCCAAGATGGTGCTGCTGAATCAGACGGCAGCTTAAAATCTTACTTATCTGATGCATACTTGCATCCCATTTTCCACTCTTTCGAAGAAGTTGAGTTGGTTGGAGTTAGAATCGATAAGAACGAGTCCCACGTTGCCAATAATTCTCAAAATGATCTCACATTTCGAAGTTGAGTCGGGGGATAATGTGCTGCATAGGTATGAAATTGAATCACACCATCATGACTATCGACATTGAAGTTTGATTGGTATTTGGTTTTGTGGATTAACATTCGGTTGCCAGGTTCAAACCGTTGTACGTTTTGTTAGTTTGATGTAAATGAAAAACCGGTCACTAACTTGCTAATGAAGCTCCCTTAACTGCCGAGGAGCCAGTAGTGGAATCACGAGATAAATCATTATGCAATCAAATTGAGGTGAAACTTGTATTTGGAGAAATTATCATAAACTATTATTTTTTTAAAAAATGTAATTTATGTTTGATATATTTCATATCATGAAAGAATTTAATGAGTGATTGATATCAAATCATAGAGTTTTCGTAATTTTAATGATTATGAATATCATAAATTTTAAAATAATATACTAAGATAAAAAATATAACTTTTACTTCTTTATTATGTTATTGTTTATGCTAAATATCCTTACCAATTTTTATCCCTAAATTAATATGAGAGAACAAAATATTAAGAAGTAAAATTCAAACTAACACAAATTTGGGTGGAAAAAAGTACTTAAATATATTACACATATTCCAATTTTTTTAATGTAAACTATATCTTGTATTATATGCAGATATCCCCTGAAAAATATGATTATTATTTTTTATATTATAATAAGATGAGAGTAGAATTATCAGCCATTCTGTCTCTTAGACTTGCAATTCACAAACTATAACAAGCTACCACAAATTTTAAAAATAATAAATATTGCCTTTTTAAATTAATTATTATAAGTATATAAGAATTCTTAGTTTTTCATATAATATGTAAAAATTTACATAACAACAAAAACTATTATATAAAAACAAAAATTTATGTGCAGTAATAATAAAATATTTGAATTGAAAGGAACGATTATACGAGGAGAGAAAAATGATGCGAAAGTAATTTTTAGAAAAGTCTATTAAAAATGTAGTGTAGAATGAAAGCCAAGCCACGTTTTCCTTGGGGAATTATTAAACCTCCGTTCATTGAACATGCAAAAGAAGAATGCCATCTCAATTCACATTTAGACAAAAACTTGGCTTCTTCAAAATAATAATTAATGACACGTGATAATGATTATTTTATTTTTTTATTTTTTACTATTATTTGTTGAACTATCTAAAAAAATTTATATAGATCAGATATTTATAAAGATCAAGATACATAATTATATATATATATATATATATTTATATGTGTTGATGTTTGTAAGATGTGATGTATAGAAATGTGATAAGGAAGTAACCAAGCTATTTCCTTGTTAAGTTTAGGAGAAACATCAGTCCACGTGTCCGAAAAAAAATGGATAATTTCTTGATGACTGATTCTTGGAATATTTGATGTTTGATTCTTCTTTGAAACTTCAAAACACGCAACTCTTTTCAGTATTGACTGACATATCGAACGACTAATTAAAGTTGGATAAGTAGACCCTTCTCTTCAAATTGGCAGTCCTTTTTTTCTTTTTTTTGGTTCTGCGCTTAAATATGATAAAACTACCCTTTTCTGAGTAGAACATCTACCATGAAATCCCAGAAATTATTCAGTGTAAAGACCATTTTCTGGATTCTTTGTAGCTTACTGGTATCCCAAGTTGCATGTCTTGACACCCTTAAACAAGGGGAACAGCTGAATTTTACTTCTCAATTAGTTTCTCAAGAAAATAATTTCACCTTAGGATTCTATACACCTGATCCCAGTAACAATAGTTATATAGCCGTATGGTACACGGCTCGCGACTATCCGCGGTGTGGATTGGCAATAGGGATAATCCTGTTGGCAACAATCATAACCCGATTCTTACGATAAGTGACACCGGTACGTTGATCATCGTGCACGATGGTGGAAACGATCCTATCACTCTATATGCAGGCGGCTTGAGCCGTAACGTGTCCGCGACTTTGTTGGATTCGGGGAATTTTGTAGTAATAGATGGTTCATCAAGTGGGCTTTTGTGGCAGAGTTTTGATCATCCAACTGATACGTTGCTCCCAGGGATGAAACTCGGTTGGAACCACAGAACCGGGAGAAAATTGGGCACTCACTTCCTGGATTGGAAGTACCAATCCTGCAACTGGTCCTTTCACTCTTGAATGGGTTACGGGTACAACCGGACTTGTAGTTAGACGAAATTGGGTGATTTATTGGACAAGTGGTGCGATGAAGGATTATCATGGCGAATCGCTTGGTTCTAAATATGAAGTAAAGACTTTCGAGAACTTGAGTTTTGACCCTGATCCATTGAACTGGAATTATAACTTTACAAATGTAACGACTCGGGAAGAGGAATATTTTTCCTATTCGCTGTTCCAAGATCCGCAGTGGACACTCGAAGACCGAAAGTTATTTCAGGATGGAGACTGATCTATACGGGGGACATTTCCGAAACTGATAATCTCAGGCCATATATCGTAGTGGTTAGTCTTTGTTCTGGTTATAGCCCCGTTGGTTATAAAGGGTGTGAACTGTGGCAGCAGCCGAGGTGCAGGAATAGTCGAGAGACGTTTGTTTTGAGGTCTGGAACCTTTAAAGAGAGAAGTGGACTTGTCGCTTATTCGGCTGACGTTCAGAATTCGAGCCTAAGTTTTAGCGACTGTCGGGATGAGTGCTGGCATGACTGCGACTGTGTTGGATTTTATGAGTATGAATCCAGGTGCCTTAATTGGAGAGGCGAAGATTTGCTGTTTGAGCATAGTCTTAATGGCTCTGTAGCCCAAAAATATGTTATTAGTTCGATATCTTCGGATAAAGGTAATTTGAAATAAATTCCAGCTAACTGATCGGTCAAGAAAATGGGAATCAGTACAAACATTTCATGTTCACTCATTGGCAGGTGCGAGTAAGTCGATATGGATCATCATTTCGGTAATAATTCCTCTAGGGGCTACTTTTCTTGGGCACAGCTCTGTTCCTTCTGCTAAGATTTAGGCAAGGTAGGATTCTTGCGTTTGATTACTGTCAAATGTAGAACTAAAAGATGGATTTCATTTTTTATTTTATATTACCATATAACACATAGAAGACGAATGACGTGAAAGAACAAAGAACAACTTCACTAATATGCAAGCATCATTTGTCTATTTAATTTCAACTTTTTCGAGATCTATATTTCCATTTGTCATCGATGATCATCTAATAGGAAAAAAGAGAAAGGAAGAAGTGAAGGGACTGCTGACATTAGAGGGATATACGAATACATATGAGCTTGAAGATGAAGATGGAGAATCAAAGGGCCATGATCTTAGACTCTTCACATATGCATTTATTCTTGCTGCTACAGATAACTTCTCCTCTAAAAATAAACTGGGAGAGGGTGGTTTTGGCCCTGTTTATAAGGTATGAAAGACTTTAATTACTACGTTAATTTTAATATAAATGAACATTCTTGATTATAACTTATAATTAGTCTACTTGATGATCCATCCTTCATTTGGTGTCATTTGTTTTTTTCTTTCAAGGGTGTGACACCTGAAGGGCACCACATAGCTGTAAAGGTTCTGTCACGAAGCTCAGGACAGGGATTACTCGAGTTTAAAAACGAGCTAATACTTATTTCGAAACTGCAACATGTCAACCTTGTGAAACTAATAGGATTCTCCATTCGTGGAGATGATAAAATTATAGTATATGACTACATGCCTAACAAGAGTCTCGACTTCTTTATCTTCGGTATCAAACTTCTCCTTTCCTACGTAGTAAAAAACAAACATAGTATCGATAAAGAACAACAGATTTAGATAACTAGTACATATGACAGAATCTGTTTTTATGGCACGACAGATTCATCCAAGAGAAGGCTACTGGCTTGGCAGAAACGTTTCGCAATAATTGAAGGGATTGCTCAAGGACTACTATATCTGCACAAGTACTCGCGCCTAAGGATAGTTCATCGAGACCTGAAGTCGGGTAACATATTACTCGATGAGGATATGAATCCCAAGATTTCTGACTTTGGTCTGGCAAGAATCTTTAAGCAGAGTATCAGTGAAGCCAACACAGAAAGGCGTGTGGGACGTAGTAAGAAACATATGATCATCCCTCTGTACATTTGTTTCTGAAGGTACTTTATTTTCCTGATTTTGATATAATTCTCTGCATTTGTAGTGGTTATATGGCGCCTGAGTATGCAATGCAGGGGATATTTTCTTTGAAATCAGATGTTTACAGTTTTGGAGTTCTTGTTCTTGAGATTGTGAGTGGCAGGAAAAACAACAGTTTCCACGACATTGAAGGTCCTCTAAATGTTGTGGAACATGTAAGCATTTTTTACCATCAAACCTTTTTTCCTCTATTTTGCTATCGTTTCTGCTAATTGTTGGGAATTTGACCCTCCAAATTCACCCCAGGATCTGCACCTGCACCTGTTATAGAAAATCAAGCAAAAGGAGAAATAATAATGACATAAAATTTAACGTGGAAAACTCCAAATCAAGAGAAAAACCACCAGGACCAGTGAAGAAAATACACTATATGGAAAATTATTACAACCACACAATTTTTCGTCTCACCCCAAAACACACCACAAAGCTTTCTAATTAGCCACACTTTATAACTCACACCCCTCCTCTTAAAGAAAGACACCTAATAAAATCTTTTCTGATGTGTAAGCTCAGTCACAGCTGCAACCATAGAGCATACTAAGAATTTTACTAGATTCTGAAACAAGAGAGGAATTTATCTAAACCCAAAAGTTGGTAGACAAGCTATTGACTTGTACACTTAAAACAGGAGCCTCAACCCTCCTTTTATAGTTAAAGGTTTGCCCCTTTTCCTTTTCTTTCTCGATGTGGGATAAAGCCCAACCGAACAATCTCCACCTTGTGGCTTTGTCGTTCCACAGCACCCCATCTCGATGAAGATCTCTATAGCTTCTGCTACTCACACTGCAAGACAGTCACAATTCTCAATGTAGAGAATTACCATGCTCCACCATAAAAGCATACCCCACTCAGAATAATTCATTCCAATCATTTCAATTCGACCCATGTCGAAAAATAACCTTGCTGGAAAATTGGGGTGCAACTCCCACGTTTTGGCTCTCTTGGAAGTTAATCAGCCATCGATATGAATTTTCACCATACACCCTGCATCAATACCAAACCAATACCCGTGTGCAAACTCTAGACCCGCTAACATTATACATCCTTTATCATGGTAACTTGGGGACATCGGCATACCATAAAGATGTACATGTCCTTTTTCAGAGGACATCAAAAGAGGAGACAATGTTAGCTTCATTATCAGCATCTCCACTTGTTGATAAAGAGCAATTTGCCGAACCCGCTCTAGCTCTTGAACAATTTTTCTTGATGTGGCCAGGTTGTCCACATCCCCAACAGGATTTCTTCATAGAGTTCTTCTTCTTCTAATTATGAGCCACCATTGCAAAAATTTCATGTGAATCATTACTCCCGCCAAGTCCCATCTCTTCAGAAAGAAGCTTACTAGTAACCTCTGAGAAAATGATTTATCCATGAATCAGTATCGGCTTCATGTGCTCATACGAACGTGGAAGAGACCAGATGAGTCTCAAGGCCTGATCCTCGTCGTCAATTTTAACTCCAATATATTACAGCTCTGAAACAATGCCATTGAGAACACTTAAATGATTTGAAATAGTAGTACCCTCATTCATTCGCAATGTATGAAACTGCTCTTTCAGATACATCCGATTTGAGACGCCCTTTGTCTGATACAACTCTTCTAGTTTTTCCCAGAGTTCCTTCGCCGTAGACATTCCATGCACATCTTTCAAGAACGTTTTGGCTAGGCACGTGGATTGCACTTGCTGCTCTCAAATCCAGATCTCCCAATCTTCACTGCTCATTCCAGCTTTGCCTGTTGCACTAGTCGTTCCACTAGTCGAACTAGTATCACTGCGACTTTCAGGGAATACTCTGTCCTTTAATGCCTTGTGTAAACCAGATTGAATCAACACATCCCTGACTTGCACTTGCCACAAGCCAAAGTTGATTTTCCCATCATCCACATCAAATCTGACTGCATTCGAAACTCTGCTTCCCGACATTATCTTGTGATACTTTGATGAATTTTACTGTAGACCTGAATAGTACACACTAAGTAAGCTTCCAGGAAAGAAAGAATCTCGATCTTTCCTAGACAGAACTTCAAGATTCCCAAGAAAATTGGTAGGTCACACTGGTCCCACTTAAATACCGATTTTTCCAGACAGAACCTTCTTAGTCAATACGTATTCGCCTACCACACCAAAGCTCCACCGCCGCAAAAGGACCCAGGCTCTGATACCACTTGTTGGGAATTTGACCATTCATGGGAAAAGCAAGCAAAATGGGAAATGGAAATAATAACGACGCAAGTATCTAACGTGGAAAACTCACAAATCAGCAGAAAAACCACCAGGACCAGAGAAGAAAATACACTCTATGGAAAATTATTACAACCACACAATTTTTCTTCTCACCCCAGACACCACAAAGATTTTTCGCTAGCCACACTTTATAACTCACACCCCTGCCCTTACAAGAAAGACACCTAATAAAATTTTTTCTGACGTGGAAGCTCAGTCACAACTGCAACCACAGAGCAAACTAAGAATTTTACTAGATTTTAAAACAATAGAGGAATTTATGAAGCTCAGAATTAGGGGTATAATCAATACTCCCAAATCAAAAGGCTTTTAAGTCACCAGCTATGGGCAAGATTTTTAGTGGGTTCTATTAATAGATTAGTTCATGTGACGGAGAAATCATATGTGTTGCTCGACTCTTTGAACTTTGCAAAACCATTATTAAATGATTGAGAAAGTAATGCTCAAATTTTGTAGTTTGAAATGGAAAAATGTTGAGACTAGATGGTATCAAGAACCACATAAGACTTTATTAGTTTCAAATTTTATATGGATATGTACATCTTTCCTATACTCAAAAAAGACAAATGTGGTTTTCACTTCTTACGTTTTAGAAAACTAAGAATTACTCTATTTCGTTTAGCATCTCTCCGTCCATAAGCAATTACACTCAAAACAACCATCAACACTAACTTATGTTTCATTCTTCAGGCTTGGCAGCTATGGAATAATGATTCTGCTGGAGAGCTGATGGATCCAACAGTAAGGGGTTCATGCAATACTCAACAACTACAGATGCATTCATATCGGCCTTTTATGTGTCGAGAATCATGCAGTTGACCGACCTAGCATCGAAGATGTTATATCCATGTTGAAGACTGAAATGAAGAATCTGCCCATGCCCAACAATCCAGCTTTCATCACAAGAAATAGCGTGATTGAATTGAATAAGAGGATATCACTACAAAATAACTACTCAGTCAATGAAATCTCACTAACTCAAACAGGAGGAGGAAGATGAATTCTTAATAAAATTGATATTGCAACTTTGTCGATTTTCTTTATTATTTGTAAAAGGTGGTGATTCAGATGGGGACATACAAGCCAAAATGAGAAGTATGTTCGTGTCTTTTTAATAACATGTGTAATCATATACAGTTATATGACTGGTTGGGTGTGAGAACCCAAATTTTCGATTAAGTCAATAACTAGAATTTTGTCAAACTATAATTAGAGTTATTTAAACCAAGCCAACTATTTAAGTTGTTTAATCAAGTCAAATATGGTGTAGAGATAATATTAAAAGATAAGAGATAATATTGAGAAATATTATCATAACTTAAAGACATGACGGATTCTGAAAGATATGATTGAATCGCAAGGTAGTAAGTTACTAGGACTCTTGAGATTTACACTTTATAAATATCAGAGTAGCCTTCTATGCCAAAACGACTTGAAAATATCCCACAATTCACACAATTTTCGAAGCACACACTAGCACATACTAAAAGGTGTGAACTTTTCAGCAATGGAAGGAGAGTAAATTCATTGCGTTTTTGCCACTCAAATTCATTGAAACACACAAGAATTGTTTATGATCCTGTAAGTGAGCTGTAAGTGAGCTTTTGTTATATATTCTTTTCGTTTTCTAAAAAATCATATGTATGTTTTGAAACTTCAATCGATGTGAATTATGTTGAAAATATGTTCTGATGAAAATTATTATTTTTTAAGCACTCTAAATTCGAAATCTGATTGGAAGGAATTCCTTATGGCCCTGATGTGGTGGGATTATATCAATTTTCTAACCTGATACGGTGGTTAACCATTGTTCTGGAAAGTCGAGACCCTTTATTCGTGGGTGGTCCGATGTTTTGACCTTATCTCTAGGAGGGTTAAGTCTATAGACTTATATCAATACAAGAGAAAATTAGAGGATTTATTGTGCTTATCGTATGTGAAAATATTGCTGATATGATGTATTATGTTATGGCTCGATGAGACCAATTATTATGATAAATTATGGCTCAATGGGAGCAATTATATTAAGATGTATTCATATCATTTTATGATCCGGTTATGATATATGTTTTGGAAAAATTAATATTATGTATTATATTTTCACATCGATTGACCTCCGCTTGCTGAGTGTTTTCCAAAATGCTCTCTCCTTACATCCACTCCCCAGATAGAAGCGAATATGAAATCGAGAGGAAGATCAAAACCAGTTTTGGAGATGGTGAATTAGATGCTATTGTTCAAGATGCCGCTGCCATTAATTTATGAAGCTTCCGCTGATATTTGTAAGAATTATTATTATTTTTTTTAATAATAGACTGATTTTCGTAGAATTCTGTATTACGAGGCTTGCTGATTTTGAATTGTCTTTAGAATCAATGCCAGTATTATCGACCTCAGTTTCGGGGCGTGACATTGGGACTGGCTTTCGTGCATCCAAGTTTGATTAAAAAAACTAAAGTGGGTTTTGCAAGCCAAGTTACGGTTTAACAGGACGTGAATAACGTGCAATCATATACAAGTTATATGACTGGTTGTTATAATTAGTTTAACAGGAGGTGGAGCACCATGCTACAGTTTGTAACAGAAGATATGCTCCCCCTCTATATATGCCAGGTGAAAAAAATGAGAATTTTTTTGAAACATTGATGCAAGTCAAGCACATAAAATAAGAACACAAGCAACTGAATTCTGACATGAAAAATGATACAATAAATAAAATCGTTACTGGGGTTGCATCCAAACGCTTATTTCATCTCTAAATAAAAGTCGGTTCAAATCATCAGAAACACGTCTTTAATATGGGACGATGGATTCTATGAGTTCTTGAAGAGGAGCAAGTTCCTTCTTGTCTATCAGCAAGAATTCCTGCATAATTAGTGTAAATCTTCATCAAAGAAGTTGCTAAACAAGGGAAGGATAAGTGAGATGCTGCTAAAAAAGCCAAGAATCTCAAGAATGAAATTTGTCGGGTTGAGCAAAGCCGGGTGGAAATCACCAGGTATATATTTTCATATTCCAGCTCAATATCTAGCTGGCTGGCTCTAAGCCCAAAAATGATCTAGGCTAGAGCTCGATTAGTTATGCACAAGATTAATATCTAGCTCTATCGATCCATTGTATTAATTAAGACTCCAACTTGACTCGAGTTTACGAATTTCTTTTTTTAAAAATAGTTTTTAGCCCGATTTCAAAAGCTTGCAAGCTAGGCTGATTTTTTGCACAAAAACCCCAAGCTAGGATAAAAAAGAACTACTTATTGGAAAAGAAACAGATTTTGTTAATTAAGAAGCTAAAAAAAAAGAGACGTTTTGATGATTTCGAGTTGAGTGGCGATGAAAAATATATCATACCAATGCGATCAGAAGAATTAAAGAACTTACACAGGTAAATAGTATGAAATGCTTGAAACATGTATTTAGATGTGCCTCCTCTTTGAGACTCACAATCTTCTGAAAATGAGAGTGATATATATGTGCATATACACGAAACAGACGTTTGAATATGGTCTTCACAACGTCCCTGAAATTTGAAGGGAATGGTGTGCCTACAGTAATTTCTTTTGTAAGTTTGATGTGTTATCATAAAACTAGACGATGGAAATCCTAAATGAATAAAAATTACAACCTCCGTAGGTTAAAGATTGTTGACTGAATGTTGTAAATATAAGTATTATTACCGAGCTTTTGAGGAAATAGGGACTCGTCATCCAATTGGGTTTCAATCCAATCCATTAAGTACTCAACATATTTAGGAGCCGAAACTTCAATAGGTTCTTGATTTGTACGCCGTCTGCCCATCTGTACTCATATCTGCAAAAAACTAAGGTCAGTGGCTCAGTAGCACTTATGATTTCTAAGTTCCCAGAGAAGATGGAGATTAGGGGATCTGTTAGGGGAAAAAGTTAGAAGCCTGCTAGTATTCAAGCCCAAGAAGAAAGGCCCAACAATGGGGGGAACGGTTACGTGAACAATGGGGGAACAGTTAGTTTGTTAACATTAGAAGAGGGAAGAAATCAGAATAAAAGAGGGGGTAGTGGGGTAGAATCGGAGATCAGAACTTCAGCAGAAATAGTGTGAGCCAAGCATTTGCTTGGGGCCGTGAAGAATTCTTTCTTCTTGGAGAGTAGGCTGGAGAGTGTACAATCTTTGTATTGCTTTTCAGATTTCTATTGTATATCCTTTATTTCAGCTTCAATACATTTACATTCCAATAATAGATCGTGTGTGAGTACTTTGTTGGATTTTCTCTGTGTTGCAATTTGGATCATAACAGTATCATTATTAACTGGAAAGGTATAACTATGAAACATTTGTTATCCATAAATAATTGAGACGTACTTGGAACCGGCTGACATTGTCGGGCAGTTCTCTGGTGTGCAGAACTCTGTGAGGGTGCCATAAAGAAGGTTCACTTGGTTGAAGAAATCCACAGCTGAAAGGTAAAAAATAATAATCAAACAGACTTTTTAACTTTGATCCTCAAATTGAGAGAGGATGCACAAAGAAAGGGGAAAGCATGATGCCCCCTAACATAATCATTTGCCACATCATGAGGACATGCTGTTATGTTTTGCCATGTCATCATATTCTTTCTGCATCAACATTGGTAAATATTTCATAGAATTTGGGATGCCCCATGCTGGATGGATGATGAATCTTATAATTGAGGTAAACAAGGAAAAAAAGGAACACTATTGAACATCAATAAATAATTGTGAATTTGTATTATGTATTTATTCCTCCATCCCGAAAAGAGGGGGGCACACACATTACATGCCATGGTTTTACTTTACTTTCTCTTCTCCTTTCCATCTATCTCTGGCTGATTTAGACATCGGAAGGGCCACGTCGAGAAAAATCCCAGCTCCCTAACCGATTTGTTTATCGGTTTTCAAGTACTGTAGAGGCTAGCGAATGAGAAAATCACTGGTGATATTTTGGAGCATCACGGCACTTTGTGCATTTGAAAGTTTCCAGGTTCCTGGACCTTTTTATAACTTAAAATCCAGAAACAAATAATCTTCTAAACAAGGCAAGTGAAATATAAAAGGCTTAAGTTAAGAGAAGCAGATTAATATAGGTGTGTAAAATAGTCAAACTTCAGTCGAGCTCATAAAAGTTCACGAGCTCATAAACAACTAAAATTGAGCGCAAGCACAAACGATCTTAAGCTCGACTGAGCTCGACTGAGATTGAGATGAATTGGCTCGCCGAAGATTGAAGAGGTGCATGCGTTTTCTCACTTTTAAATGAAGGTAGCATGATGTTGGCATATTATTGTGTTATATTTTCCCACGGATTCAATAAGTCAACGTGCTTGTACTAATTTTCATGTTCATCTTATATCCAGACCAAACTTAAAAGAATGCAAATAAGAAAAAGTGAACAACTTAATAAGCATACTTCCACCTAATTCCAAACACACATAAAGAACATAAGCACACACACGCAGAGGGGAGAAAGAGAGTACTGTTGACAGCAAGCCATTCGTTTATATCCTCGCCAGGAGGTAGCCTTACAGCTTCTCTCAAGTTTCCACTACCTAAAGTCGCATCAATATGCTTTCTCAGCTGTGCCCCCTAACAATTGATGGTATTGATCAAACGATGCGATGCAGTGGCTCGTAAAATTAACTATAAGGTAAGAGGAAGCAAAATGTGGGTACAGAGCATCTAGATAGCAAGCATAACATGAAAAATCGACAATAAAATCGAACAGCGAGTGATGGAATGTAAAGAATGATGACAAAGAAGAAAACAAAAGGGAGAGTATAACTACTGTTTTACAGTGTACATCCTCAACGAAATGACCATGGAATCTACATTCACACAAACTATTGTGTGGCATTGTTATGTGTGGCAAATAAGGTTGATATTTCCTTGGTTTGCATTGGCTTGAGGGTTTGAAATCATGGATTTATCATTTGATTTTTGGATGAATATATATTGTGTGAACTTCAAATCCACCATTAATTAATTTATAATGGCAATTGACATTAGTGTCATATCAAATTCATCCTTCAAATCCTTCCCCAAATCAAATTGCTACCTCCAAATGAAACCGGACAGACAGATGTCACATAATCAAAAGAATTAAAACATTTGAAAATCTTAAAAAATCAACACAGCACATCAAAGCTCTCAATTCATAGGAGGTTTAATTTTTTTTTTCTGCCAGCAGAAAACAGAACTTCTGAGAGGTTGAAAAAATGAGTATTCATCAACCTGAAGTTCTTCACCACAGGAAAATAATTGAGAAACAGAAAAAGAAACAAAGTTTATATCTCAAAAATTCCACCTTACTGCCTGATGGTACACTTTTTTCGGACGGAATGTTTTTTGGTTCCTGTTTCAGAAATCAAAGCAGAGCTCATAAATAACGAGAAGCACTCAACAAAAATTATCATATTAAAAATAAGATAATTGGAATGAATGAATAGAGGTAATTGAGATGAAGATCAGGGAAACAGCTACAAACCAGTATGGCCGCCACAAGATAATTCAATAAAAGGATTTCTGAAGCACAAGCTTCATGTATACCACGCATATAATTACAAATTTCAATGTTCAAATATAATTGCGCCAACAGGGGAACAATTTACTACAGACATTTTATTGGTAAAAAATCACAGGGATTCAAATAGCAAAGAATTTTGATTCGACTCACTGGTTTAAGATCACAACTCCTGCCGCTCAACGGAAAAATAACCCGTGTTTCAATCCCTTTATTCACGATCACTCAATCTACTAGCACGTGTTGGAACAATTATCCAGGTAAAATCTGAATTTTAAGTACCATCAGAACTTACGGATTAAATTGTCCTCCGGACAACATATGGACTCACCGGCCAAAGTCTCACAAATAAGCTATGCTTCAATCCTCTTTCTTCAAAATCATACACTTATTAATGCATTCCGTACCCTCAAAACTGAAGGCTTAAACCTTTTACCCTCAATTAGATTTCCTTCAACATGAACTTGTTATCTTAAAAAAAAAATCAGTCTTTGAAGATTAAAAATCATCTTCTTTCTTGGTAAATCCATCAAAACAGCCAACCGAAAAAAAAATAACTTAGATCAGACAAAAAACCCAGATCACAATAATCAAGAAAAGGCAAAGGCAACAACTTGACATCAACAATACAAAGAATCAATCCAAGAAAGGGACAGATCTGGCATAGCGGGTTTTTTATGCTACCCTTCAAATTAAGCCACAAAGCAAGATAGAAATGAAATATTATTCAGGAAACAAAAATTACCTGCCCAAGCCAAAAAGACTCATGGCTCCGGATGGAAAGACAGATGGAAAGGGCTATGAAAAGTGAGATTACACAGAGGAATATGTTGACGGTATTTACGGGATTGAAGCAGCTGTCATAAATATTACAGGGAACGTCGAAAAAAGCTGTCGAGCACTGGACTTCCCGTCCAATAATAAGCAGAGCAGCGCAGAGGGTGGGATCCAGGAGTGATGTAATAAAATGTTTTCTTAATATATATATAACAATAAATGAAATGTTGCTAAAATCTATTTTTGTATTTTGGTCCTATAATTTCCCAACTAAAATTAAAAATCATATCTAAACTTAAATTTCTGATGATGAAAATATTCGTATGAATTATAAAACTTTCAAATAACTTTAATTTTTTATGATTATTACTTTACTATAATTTTTTATATAAATTTATGTTGTTATCAGTTTTAGTACTCTAGTTATTTAGTACTCTAGTTATTTTCAGTAATGAATTTTAGTTTCTTGCTCGGATATCTTGGCTAATTTAAAAAAATAATGTCAATTAAAAAATAATTTCAAAAATATTGTTAAATAAATTTTTAATAATATTTTGAAACGCATGCTGTTCATGCGTTTACTATAAATTTGTACAAAAAATTTATTTAATAATATTTTTGAAATTATTTTTTTAATTGAGATTATTTTTTTAAATTAGCCCGGATATCTTAAAATAGAAATTTTTTTTGAAAAACTTATAGCATTTCAACCAAAATGACGAAAATTAATTGCCATATACTGATTATTATATGGTTAAAATTGACAACCAACATAAATAAAGACTACATGTTCAATAACTAAAGTAAAAAAACAAAACTAGTTTAAAAGCAAGTTGTTGTTTCTTTTTAAAAAAAAAAAATATTAAAAGAGATTAGTAACTTGTTTTTAATTAACAGTATATAATTTATCAAATAAATGTTTATAAGTTGTATTTGACCCACATTGACTAATGAGCTTTTCTATGCATCGGGTATCGGGTGTGCATCAACACCAACACACATATGTGTGATGTTGGTTATATATATAATATATATATATATATATATATGTGTGTGTGTATGTTGGTGTTGGTGTTGGTATACACTCGGAGCATAGAAGAAAAACCTTCGACTAATTGTGATAGAGGATTTGGTGGTTTGGGCAAAGCAGAAAGGCCCTTTTAAGGCGTAGTCTGCTACATTGGTGTTGGGTCTAGTTGAGCCCAAGTATAGATAATGAATTGACTGATAATATTGATGATTAAATGATATTGGTGCATTTGATTTTTTTTTTAGGAAAGAACCGTAGCTTCATAAATCAGATCAACATTTCATATGATAAATATAACTAGGATAATTCGATAATCCTTTTGAAACTAATGCGTGTTTTGCTGGAGAATGTGATGCATTGTGCTCTTGCCATTATAAAGTTCATCATGGTTCTTTGAATATCAGATATTATATGCAAATGTTGACTTCATCGCCTGAATGACATTGGCACAATCGGTTTCGATGATAATGCAACTCCAACCATATTGGCATGCCATTCATCCCTTCTCTTACAGCCATTGCTTCTGCCAATTCGGGTGTGGCTTTGTAGAGTAAAATGCTTGTTACTCCAAGCGATACAATGTCCCTGATGATCTCTTGCCAAAATCCCAACCCCAACGGATGAACCGCAATTAAATAGCGATGCATCACAGTTAACTTTTATGATACCAAAAAGGGGTATTGACATTTGTTCGAAGCAGGATGTGTTGGAGTTGAAGTAAGAATATTCATAGGTAGCTGAAATTGATTAAGGCTTACCATCGCAAATTCCATACAGTGATACGGGCCATATGAAAATTCTTCCCTGTATTTCATAGCGTCCAACAAAGAACCAGCGCAAGCTCGGCTTCATCCACAGTCAAATGAGTACTCAAATCGGTAATCCAGTCCCTGATATCTGAACATTCAAATGATATATGTTTATGTGGAACATTTGTGACACCTTTACATATAACACATACACATGAGGCATATAACATAATATTTAATGGCGGCGAAACTTGCAATTTCATATATTGCAATCAAGACATTTATCATCATCTAATTTACAAGGCATATAGAGATATGTATGCCACAAAATAACCAAAGTTGTACCCCTCACAACCCAACCAAAAACATATATAGTATATGCAAATGATGAGTTGAGGGAGAATGACTAGGGTCAGCCAGCCGACCTTGGATCTATGACTTCAAAAGACGGTAGAAATACTTTCTAAAGTCGATTTCTATTCATGATCAACTGACAACATTTGCATTTGGGTGAGTTGCAAACTCAATGAGCATATTCAAGTAACGTAGTATTTAACATCACATAAGCATATAATTTATATCCACATAAGCACATGAATATAATCACATGATTCATCATAATCTTTACATCAATTCACATGATTCGTATAAAACGAAATGATGCACATGTATGTTTGTATTGTTATTCTGTTATGAACCAACTAATACCAAGAACAATTCGTGATCACGATATGACCATGGCACTATGTACTGTATAATCCACATGAGTTCAATGACTCAGGATCTGTATTCTTTGATTCTGTAATTCTGACCGTACTCAAAATGCAATAACACATGGTTCAAGGTCATTAGCGGCCATACCAGAGTTCTTTAATCTCTTATGAATGCATATGTCATAATCATATGCAGCTCAGTATGAAAAAAAATACTTTAGTTTATGATTGTGTTCCAGATTGTTTGTATCAAATAGTATGTATTTAGTTGCTGCAACATTTGTGTACACCCATTGTTAATAACTCACATGTTTCCTTGGTTAAGCCTTTGTCTGGGTTGGTCTTTTTGTCTGTCTGCTTGTCCTCTTGTGGGTCTATTTATTTCTTTACACCTATCTGTTACGTTGCCCACTACCTTCTCTACTTTTTCCTCACCATTCTATTTACGTACGAATGTGGCGAGAGGTGCCTAGATCCCGTGGTTGTTTTCATCCTCTGCACGTGTTGGCCCTGCTGAGACTCCCCTACTGTTTGTTCGTCTTCTACTGTTTGGGGTCCCTTGTTTCTGTGTAAGGCTGGTGCTTGTGCTCAAAGTTACATCTTCATTGTCTTTGTTGTTTTATCATTTGCATTACGCTGCTCATTTTGTGCTTCTCACGCCATTGTAGATATTGAACCTTATGCTCCCCTTTCTTGGTTGATGGGTTGCTATGTCAGGGATGTAATCTGGTGGGTGTGTGTGCTTCTTCTGCTTGCTCACCAGGTTCAACCAAAAAGAGAAAACAAAACGTTGTGCTATGAGTGACTCGAGTGCCCGCCGAGAACAAGGTCACCTTGAAGAGCCAACCTCATCACCGACATCCGCTCTAGCCTATAGGCCACGTCGTATTCCTTACGCAGGTCGGTCCACGCGCTTCGTTTTGCATAATATTATTGGATTGAACTTTCACATGACCACAAATCTGCCTAGCATTATTGCTATGCATTACCATGTAAAGTCATTATTTTGATAGCCTTAAGATATATTATGATATTGTTATGCTTGTCGACTTGTTCAATTTGCGTTCTCAAACAAGCTTCATGGTCTATATCATATGCAAATTTATTCATGCGTTCTAGATCATGTGCTACATCACATGCAAAGTAAATCATATTATATCATATGTGCTATATCATATGCAACTGTTGTGGGTCAATATTATATGAAAATTAAATTATGTGGTGGGTCAATATATATGCAAATTAAATTATGTGCTATTGATCATGTTACATGCTTGTCCCACTTTTGCCATGGTGTAATCTTCCAATAATGTGCGAACATTTATCTGCCTCATATGATTGTTGTTCTCCTGCAACTGATGAAAGCCTAGTATCCTGTAACTGATGAAAGCCCAGTATAAGATAGTCAGAAAAACTGCTCACTGGCACCACGCAAGAGAACTAGTATATATATATATGTGTGTGTGTGTTTTTCCGAAGTTGGCGAGCTCTATGCTTATAGCACATACTAAAGATTGCTTTGACAAAGAAGGCTTCACATTCAAGAATCATGAAGGGAAAAACTGTAAATTATTTGGGTGATTATAAGAATTTTCCCTTTCTGCGTAACAGATTTATTTGAGTCGATATAAGCTTGTTTGTGGCAAGAATGGATGTTAGTTTTCAACCAAATAAATTTCAAGACATTCTCGAGTCATAGCACTAGAGATGCTCATTGGTTTGCTTAAAATTTGTGGCATCCGATCAAGTTTTAGTACCTATAATTTAAGCTTGTGGTGTTCCAAAACACTAAGTCGAAGATGACTTTAAGCTTTCTAAATTCTGGAATGACATTGGGATACTTTTTATGCAATGAGCTATTGTTCCTACCATGGAAAGAAATTTGATCCCGAGGCAGGTAGATGACTGGACGGATGGAATTATAGAAAGAAATGGAGGTGCTCCGAACATGTGTTGGTTCAAGTGTTTTGGGATGGTGCTTATCCACATGAATTCTTCGTTGTAACAGCGGTCATTGAAAAATGACACAGAAAAGTCGAAGCTAGTGTTGCACACTTTCTGTTTAAGAAGATTTTGCTTCGCTCACGGTGCATACGATATATAACAAGCTTGTCCTAAGATACACCAACTTATGCTTGTGATAGTTGCACTATAAATCACAAGCCTCACAACCACAAATGATGTAAACTCTCTTATCTTATAACAAGATATGAATATGATGCAAAATAGACTTTGATATTGCTTTTCTCTCAATATATTGTGTTATGATCTGAAAAGTTTTCATTCAAACGAGGAAGTTCTATTTACAGAAGCATGGAGACACGACCAAAAAACTATTGTTCATCACATCATTTCGTGAAAGCATGCAGACATAACAAGCGGCAATGGGGCACCCTTAGGCGCTGCCACTTCTGCCATAATTTTTTTTGGTCTTCTCCATGTTTTTGAGATTTCTCGTGTAATCTCCTTATAGTAATTTAAATTCATTAAGCTTTAACAATTCCAAAAAGATATATATCCAGACTCTAGATATTGCGAGCGCCATATGCACCAAGGTAAAAAAACCTGTGGAAACTCAATCTACTTCGTAGACCTTGTCCACGGTTTATTGCACATCTCTACGGGTACAATAATAATAGCAGAGGCTTTCATTGTATTGGAAGTGGAAGCTTCCAGAATATGCCATTGTATTCCGTAAGCCATTGTATCTATATTGTTGTCTGGATACCCAAATAAAGTGCAAACATCATACACATGACCACGAATATTTATGTGGTTCGACATATGTCTATGTCCATAGGAGGCAAATACAATTTACTGAAAAATCAACCGAGAATTACAAAACTATCAAGGAGCACGTCACAGATACAGATTCTCACACAGTACTGATAGAGAACCTCAAAAACTAAGTTATTTGAGAGATATACAATTGAGATGTATGATTTTTGAAGGTGAGGGACATGTATATATAGGCATGAAGCCATCACTGGACATCACCAAGTTCATTTGTATTCTCCCACTGTCAACTTTCAAGATGTGCTACCATCCAAGCCACCATTTCAACAGCACATGGAATGAAGCCACCGACCAACAATATAGATGTATATATATTTAATGTACCACCAAAAATTGTATACAATGAGAGATTTTAGCTACAAACTTAACAAAGAGATCAAACTTGATAATTTTTCACATGAAATTCAACTATAAATTTCAAAATATAGTGAATTTTCTTAACACCAAGTAGCCAATTTTTGGGATTTAGCCACAGGCCCAGTGTTGTAAACTTGCCAGGAAAATAATGAAGTTTTTGCCCTAAATCGGTCGACCAACACAACCTAGTGAATTAACTAGTATAAAAAATGATAATAATCAGTAATTAACTAATAATTATGTGATTATTTTACCAAGTATCCGTTCTTAGTAAAAGGGACGGAAGAAAGAAGAGAATAAGATGGATGCTTTACAATACCCACCAAAAAGGGTTTGAGAATCAAAAGCATGTGGTCATTTTCCTTTCTCAGGCATACTTCGTTTTTGCCCCACCATTTTTTGTTCTTTATTCTTTCTTACTTTATGCCTGCATTATTTACACAACCAAATAAAGCAGGGAAAAAAGGCGAGTTGTATGTATCATGGGCTGAAATTCTTACAACGTAGGAGGTATCTATGGTGAATAATTGATCTTTGGACATATATGTTGGGTTAGTAGATTATTTAACTTTCTCGAGACTATCTGTTATGCTCTGTTATTTAATGGAAATGGAAGCACATTAATGGGAAATTTCAAGAATTCTTGTTCTATCTTTTGTTGTTCACAAACTGGGGACAATCAGTTCAATGCAATTTTTTCTCTTCCTCTTCACCGTGACAGATAATTTTCAAACTTGAAGTATGATTATAGCAATAGTAGTTATAAATTGAGTAAATTAGTGGGATACGGAATATTGGTTGTCAATTGTTGGTATTCTAAAAGTTGTCAACTTTAGCAGGAAAAAGTTGGCTGCCCAAGCAGCTTTAGGCAAAGGACGATGTCTGTTGAGGTTGAGTATTAGACAAGAGCTTTCAATTTTATTGTGCTTCAGTGGCATTCACATCAAGCTTTTGTTAATTTGGTATTTATATTTCGAATATGGTTCTAAAACAAGATCTTGACTGCTTATTTATTTGGATAGTGTTGGAAATAGTGAGTCATATTATAGGAATAAATTATGTGTGAGTCAATATTCATATTTTAGTAGTTGTGGCACAATTATCTATGAGTGCAATGACAAATACATGAATGTTGTAGCGTATCGTGATACTGACTTTATTCCTGTAGATGAGCATACAGTTCTATTTATGTCTCTCAATCTGCTTCCATACTCACATGTATATCATGAGTAGGTGTGGATCGTGAGAGGCACTTGCTCCAAGCAGCATCTGATACTTCCGTACTAGAGTCAGGTGTTAGTGTGAAGCATCAATCTGCTTCACAGAACCAATGTTTCAGCAGTGGGGGAGTTGGCCATCAAATTTCTAAGATCAAACTCGAGCTCGAGAGCATGAAGTCATTCCTTTGGGATGCTGAAAAGCGCAGAGATGGGGACCAAGGGGGGTTATCCTGTTGGGTGACGCAAGTGAGGGACGCTGCATTGAAGGCCGAATATTGTTAGGGAACTATGACTGCTGTCATGTTCTTGCGGAAGTTGCAGGAGCAATAAGGGACAGGAAAAACAACGCACGCACAAAAATAGAGACACAAATATTTACGTGGTTCGGCAAAACTCGCTTACGTCCACGGAGCACACACACTTCACTATATCAAATATGAAGGATTACAAGAGGAGTACAAACTCACAACTCTCGGAGAAGGAGCAAACTTGCTCAACTCAACTCAAAATCTCTCTACACTTTTTATTTCTCTCAAGCTCACACTATACTTTGATTGTGTTGTGTTGCAAATGAGCAAATCTCTTGCCTATTTTATAGCCAAAAACTTGTGTGAAACCAAGAATAAATATGGTGTGAAATGAAGAGTTTAGTCATCATTTTGCTTTCAAATTGTAGGCTTCAAACTTGGCATGATCTTTGAATTCAAACTTGATGGATTTTTCAAAGTTGGTGGATGTTCAAACTTAATTCTTGTTCAAACTTCAACAAATATGTGATAGACGAGTTCTTGCACCATAGGGACAGCATGAAACAGGAGGGATTTCTGGGGCGGCTCCACCATGTTGTTGTGTTCCAGAAGATGTTCGGGATTAGATAAAGTGCTGCCGTCGAATCGAAGATGATAAAAAAACGAGATCAAAGGAATTTCAAAGAGAAGCAAGAGATATGATCTGAGTCAAGTGGAGGAAGATCCCGGCTTTCATCACTTCCTCGATTATGCGAGTAATATTGGGAGAAACATCTTTCTATGTTGAAGGTGCTTTATTTGTGGGTATCGAGGAAGAAGCCAATCAACTGTTGCAGTGGTTGACAGATGGAGAGCAACAGTGTGCTGTGATATCCATAATCGGTACGGGTGGTTTTGGAAAGAGCTCGTTAGCAGCTAATGCCTACAGTAGCACTGTGGTGAAAAGATTTTTGGATTGCTTTGCGTGGGTACATGTTTCTAAAAATTACGTGATTGAGGACCTGTTGGGCAAGATGAGCAACAGTGTGCTGTGATATCCATAGTCGGTATGGGTGGTTCTGGAAAGAGCTCGTTAGCAGCTAATGCCTACAGTAGCACTGTGGTGAAAAAGATTTTTGGATTGCTTTGCGTGGGTACATGTTTCCCAAAATTACGTGATTGAGGACTTCTTTGTGGAAGCAGGTAAGTGTTTCCCTTCCAGATCAAAAAAATGGGAGTCGAGTTATAGTTACTGTTGAAAAAGATGATCTTGAGAATAAAATTATTTCTCATTTATCACTTATGAAACTAGAGACAAAGAGCACCTATTTGTAGGTAAATACAAGAGAAAAAGAAAAAAAAAAGGAAATACCTATCTATACCCTATAATTGTGCAGTAAATAAATCCTAAAGATATGTTACAGATTATATGCAATCTAATCCCTAAAATTATGCCTACAATTATAATCATAATTATTCAACATAATCTTGGTTTCCAACACTCCCCCTCAAGCTGATTTGGAAAATGTCTTCCATACTCAGCTTGTTGACTAAGTAGTTGAATTGTCCCTTGTACAATCCTTTGGTAAGAACATCTGCAATCTGTTCATTTGTAGATATGTAGTTCATGTTGATTACCCCTTTTTCAATTTTTTCTTTGATAAAATGCTTATCAACTTCTACATGTTTAGTTCTATCGTGGAGAACTGGGTTGTGAGCGATTGCAATTGCTGCCTTCTTGTCACAGAACACATTTATTGGTATTGTGTCTTGAACCCTTAGGTCTTCTAGTAGTCTTTTTATCCATAAGACTTCGCAAATTCCGTGAGCCAATGATCTAAATTCTGCTTCAGCGCTACTTCTTGCCACCACACTTTGTTTTTTACTTCTCCAAGTAACCAAGTTTCCTCCCACAAATGTGCAATAACCAGAGGTGGATTTTCGATCATTGGTGCAGCCAGCCCAGTCTGCATCAGTATATACTTCGATCCTTAGATGCCCCTGTTTTTTAAATAGTAGTCCCTTCCCCGGTGTACCTTTTAGGTACCTTAGGATTCTGTATGCTGCTTCAAAGTGCTCTTGTCCTGGGGAATGCATAAATTGACTTACTCTACTCACTGCAAATGCTATATCAGGACGGGTGTGGGACAAATAAATTAGTCTTCCCACCAGCCTTTGAAACGGCTCTACATTAACTCTGTCCTCAGGCTTGGCATGTTGAAGCTTTTGGTTGGGTTCAGTCGGAGTTTCAGCAGTCTACATCCGAGCATTCCAGTCTCAGTGAGTAAATCAAGCGTATATTTGCGTTGAGTGACAAATATACCATCCTTCGATCGTGCAAACTCCATACCTAGGAAGTATTTGAGAGTTCCTAGATCTTTGATTTCGAAAACTTTAGACAGTCCCTTCTTCAACTTATGCAATTCATCAATGTCATCTCCTGTCAAAACAATGTCATCTACATAAACAATCAAGATTGCAATTTTACCTTCACTTGAGTGTTTGTAGAACATAGTGTGGTCTGCTTGACTTTGATTGTAGCCAAGTGTTTTAACAACCTTTCCGAAACGTTCAAACCACGCTCTTGGAGATTGTTTCAGTCCATATAAGGATTTTCTTAGCTTGCACAACTTATTTTCTCCGAATTTCTTCTCAAAGCCTGGAGGAAGATTCATATATACTTCTTCCTCAAGATTTCCATTCAAGAACGCATTCTTTACATCCAATTGATGTAGGGGCCAGTTATGATTGACAGCTAGGGATAAAAGAACTCGAATGAGTTCATCTTCGCCACTGGTGCGAACGTTTCTTGATAATCAATCCCGAGAGTTTGTGTGAACCCTTTTGCCACAAGTCTTGCCTTGTTCCTTTCTACACTTCCATCAGCCCTGCATTTAACTGTGAAAACCCATTTGCAACCTACAGTTGTCTTCCTTTAGGCAATGTTACCAATTCCCAGGTCCCGTTCTTTTCCAGTGCATTCATCTCTTCTATAACTGCTGGCTTCCAATTCGGGTTATCTAGTGCTTCCTTAATAGTTCTTGGAACAAAAAGTTAGACACATGTGAAATAAATGTTCTATAATCGTTGGAAAGTCTGTCATAAGAAAGATAATCTGCGATGGGATGTTGAGTGCATTTTCGAACATCCTTTAAGTGCTATGGGGGAAGAGAATCAGTAGGAATATAGATGGAGGAACCAAGGAATGAGTTGGATCGAAAGTACCTGAATTTCTTGGATCATCCTTCGGGAATTCTGATTGGCTGGTGGTAGAATAGCTGCCCGGTCTTTGTTCCTGTCTTTCTTTCTGGTATAAACCAGGTAATTAGGTTCAGAAACATTTATTTTTATCATTTCTCCCCCTGCTTGTGATTGATCAAAATTTTGCAAGTTTAAATTTTTGTCCTCTTCAATTTCAATATGTTCCATTTCCTTTGTTCAGTGGACGACAGAATAATATTCGGTAAGGGGCTCGAATTTAATTCCCAAAAATTTGCTTCACTCTCTATCTCCCCCTGAAGGTGATTTTTGGAAAAATATGACTGATTTTCAACAAATGAGACATCCATACTTACAAAAACTTTTTTTGTGTTAGGATTGCAGCACTTGTATCCCTTCTTGTTTGAGGCATATCCAAGAAAAATACACCTTTCAGCCCTGGGATCTAATTGTTCGAAAAATGCTGGGTATATGGACATAAGCGATACATCCAAAAAAATTAATGGTAAATCTGAAGTAATTCTACAATCGGGAAAGGTTTTCTTGAATAACTAAGGGGGGTGACATATTTTAGAACACGAGTGGGCATTCGATTTATAAGATATGAGGCTGTTAAAATCGCATCTCCCCATAAGTATTTGGGAACATGCATTGAAAACATCATTGCACGAGCCACCTCAAGTAAATGTTTTTTTTTCTTTCAGCAATACCATTTTGTTGAGACATATCACGACATGTGGATTGATGTACAATGCCATGTTCTTCAAAATATTTTCCTAGATATTCATTAAAATATTCCTTCCCATTGTCTGAATGAAACAAACAATTTTAGTTCCGAGTATCAACCATTTTGTGAAATATTTGAAAAACATTTTTATCTTCAGATTTATCATTCATCAGATATACCCAACAAAGACGAGTATGATCGTCAATGAACGTAACAAACCATTTTTTACCTGTCAGAGAAGTGATCTTCGAAGGGCCCCACACATCACTATGAATTAAATAAAACGGTTTTGATGCATGATATGGTTTTGTTATATAAGTGGTTCGATGACTCTTAGATAAAAAACAACTATCACAATTAAAAGAGTAGCAATCCAATGTTTTGAACAATTTAGGAAATAGATACTTCAAATATTGAAAACTTGGATGACCTAATCTATGGTGCCAAAGCATTATTTCATCACGAGCAGAAGTTGAACTAACACTGCCATTATAGCTTTGAGCATTCATATTTTCGGGGGTGTCATCAAAGTAGTAAAGACCGTTGACCATTCTAGCACTGCCAATCATCTTCCCCGAGTTCCGGTCCTGAAATTCACAGTGAGATGGAAAGAAAATAACACGACAATTAGAATCATTAGAAATTTTACTAACCGATAATAAATTACAGGCTAGTTTTGGAACATAAAGGACAGATTGAAGTGTCATGTTATGTGAGATTTTAATTTGGCCTTTTCCTACAATGGGAGTAAAACTGCCATAAGCAATTTTAACTTTTTTTGTCTCAGGTAGGCACACATATTTATTGAATAGATTTGGAAGAAAGTCATGTGGTCAGATGCTCCTGAATCAATGATCCAAGGGGCAGAATTTTGACTACAAGATAAAGCACTAGGGATGCTACCTGTTTGTGCAAGAGAATTATTGGGAGTACCGGATAAGGAATTGGATTTCAGCAGCCTTGGAAGATGTCCTTTGATTTGGTTTGTTGTTTTTCCAGTTAGCGGGCTTCCCATGAATCCTCCAGCAATTCACTTGGGTATGGTTTGGTTTTGTTGCAAAAATCACACTTGATCCTAGGTTTTTCTTGTTGCCTTCGTTGATGAAAGGCTTTATTTGCAGCTGGATCAGATATAGTCAAGGCAGAATTTTCTACTGGAGCAGCAACTTTTTTTCCCAGCATTACTTTTCTGCGGCTTTCTTCCCTTCGAACCTCGGAAAAAACTTCACCAATGGGTGGTAATGGCTGACGTCCGATGATTCTTCCCCTAACTTCATCAAACTCGATGTTTAAGCCTGCAAGGAATTTATAAATACGGTGATCTTCCACCATTTTTTGTTGTGATTGCAATCTTCCGACGATTTCCATTCATAATCATTGAATAGATCTAAATCTTGCCACAGCCTTTTTAGGGAATTGAAGTACTTGGTGATATTATCCTCTCCTTGACGGATTTCACCGAGTTTTATAGTTAATTCATAGATTTGAGACTGGTTCCCCAAATCTGAATACATTTGGCCAACATTCTCCCATAGTTCTTTGGCTGTTGAATAGCATAAGTTGAATAGCATAAGTAGTTTGAACTTATCTCCTCTTCCATGGAATTGACCAACCAGGTCATTACCATAGAGTTTTCAGCATCCCAAGTTGTGTAGGTTGAATCATCCTTCGCTGGTTCTTTAGTTTCTCTAGTCAAGTAGCCACTTTTCCCACGACCCCTGATGTACATGCGAATGGATTGAGACCATCGCAGAAAGTTATCACCATTTAACTTAATGTTGGTGATTTGCACGGGGTGAGGATTCGGATTAATGGCTCTGTAATTCTTGTAGATGCTTCGGATGTTACTTCGGAAGACATGGCGACGGCTAGGGTAATTTCGAAGGTTAATGGCGGCTAGGGTTAATTTTTTTGAAGATTAATAACAAGCTTTGATACCATGTTGAAAAAGATGATCTTGAGAATAAAATTATTTCTCATTTATCACTTGTGAAACTAGAGACAAAGAGCACCTATTTGTAGGTAAATACAAGAGAAAGAAAAAAGGAAAGTACCTATCTAATACCCTATAATTGTGCAGTAAATAAATCCTAAAGATATGTTACAGATTATATGCAATCTAATCCCTAAAATTATGCCTACAATTATAATCATAATTATTCAACATAATCTTGGTTTCCAACAGTTACGACCCGAAAGGAAGACATAGCATCTCACTCCTACGGGGTAGGAAGCCATATCCTCCATTCTCGTCCCCTGTCAAGGGACGATGCTTGGACCCTCTTTAGAAATAAGGCTTTTTCAATGAAACTTGTTGCTCTTGTCCTCCAGAACTCGAGGATATAGCTCGGGCTTTAGTTGATAAGTGTGAGGGCTTACCTCTTGCAATTCTAGCCCTGGGTGGCTTGATGCCTTCTAAAGGCCAGTCGGAACTAAAATGGAAGGAAATTTACAAGAGTTTTAACTGGCATATCAGCAACAATTCTATGCTAGATGAAGTGAAAACGGTTATGTTGCTTAGCTTCAAAGATTTACCATATTTTCTCAAGAACTGCTTTATGTGTGTTGCTGTTTCCCTGCCGAGCATTGGGTTGGAGCAGGAAGATTGATTAGGATGTGGATGGCGGAAGGATTTTGGAAGAAAGAAAAGGTCCATCTCCAGAAGATGTGGGCAAGATCTATTTGAGAGATCTCATCTCTAGATACCTTCTTCAAGTTAAGAAGCATAACAGTTTCTTGAGCCCCAAAGTACGTAAAATGCATGACCTGATGCGGGGAGCTAGCACTTTTCACTGCTGAGAAAGACCACTTCATATTTGTATGTAATCACAAGATCTCAAAGATGATGAAGTAACAGCACGTCAGATATCTATTCACGCTGACTCAGCTATTCAGTTTGGGCACGATATTAGATATGTTCGATCATTTTCCGCCTTCAATGTTAAAGATCCTAACAACCTCCCCCTGAATACTCTTTTCTAACTTTAGATTATTAAAGGTACTAGAGTTGAGGGATGCCCTAATCGATAACATACCTAGATCCGTAGTTAAGATATTCAGTTTGAGATACTTGGGTCTCAGAGGAACTAGGATCAGCAATCTTCCGAATTCTGTTGGCAAGCTACAACATCTGCTGACACTTGATATCCGACGAACTGACATGAAGGAACTTCCTTATGGGATCGAAGGGTTGAAGAATTTACGGCATCTACTCATCTACGGAGGTTCCCCAGTCAAGAATTCTTTTATATAAGAGGAGTAAGAGTCCTAATATCTTTACTCAAGTTAAAGAACTTGCAAGTTGTGAATTGCCTTGAAGCAGATGGTGAAATAGTGAAGGGGCTTGGGGAACTGTCTCAACTCAGGAAAGATTTGTGTGTCTCAATCGAGAAGATGAAGTGTCTTCACCACCTTCTTTTGATGACAAGTGATGAAACAAATACCTCCAAGTGGAATGGTTATCATCCGTCCCTTTAGTTCTTCGGAAGCTCACTTTGGTAGGGAGACTCAACATCGTACCAGAGTGGTTCAATTACTTCGAAATATACTCCATTTGCACTTACACTGGAGCCAACTGACAAATGGTCCCATTCCTTATATAAGTAATCTGCCGCTGTTGGAGAGTGTGACTTTTATTAACGCACATAGTCATGACAAGAAGAAGCAGCTGACGTTCAATGAAGGGTTCTCAAGACGTGAGAGTTTATATCTTGTTCGTGAACTAACTGAGGCTATAATCTGTGGGGATGTGATGCCGAATCTTGCACGTCTGAGCGTGCATGATTGTGCCCAGCTGAAGAAGGTTCCTCAAGGAATTGAATACCTCAGAAGTTTGCAAACGCTGAACTTGGCAAATGTATCAGAAGAACTCATTAGAAATATTCAAGGAGAAGAAGGTGTTGATTATTCAAAAGTGGTGCACATCCAGGAAAAGAATTATGGGAAGGCCCTTTTTGAGTACATGCAATGGAGCAAAAAGACCCCGCCCCTCGTCTCACCGGTATTCAATATTATTTTGTTTTGTTGCAGGCCATGCAGGACAGCGTTTATTCATTGTGCTCATCGCCATTATCTGGTATTGGGCCATACATTGAACTGTACAAACTCGTACGACTTCTCATGTGTGATGCAGATCAAACATTGGACAGTGAAGGTCACTGGCTGATTTCCCCAGGTTCTTGCAATCTGATTCAGGAGCCAGATCCCAAAGATTTAATGCCATAATTTCCCATTTCTTCTCAGTAAAAAGTTTTACTTACTTTTTTTAATTTTATTTTCTTGTCCTTTGGTTTGTTTTTGTTTGATAGGATGTGTGTGGTCGAGCTGGTACAACTTGAGTTTAAGTCAAGCTCGAGCTTTTCATGAGTCAAAATTGAGCCAAATTTAAGTGTTCAAAAGCTCCCCAGCTGTCTCGTGAATTTACTATCACCTTTTATATATATTTACATTTAGAAGTCTCTTCATTTTACCATAAGAATCACGTTAGAGCCGTGTTACCGATAATTATTTGCTGGTATATTTGAATAGAGGGACTTAATACCAAACATAACAATATGAAATTCCTGTCCAACAGAACCAATTGGGATGTTGAAAAATATTTATTTACTCTTAAACAAGCAAGCTTACTGGATTTTGATAAACTCTAAGGTCCCATTTGGATAGGAGGCTTTGATTTGGAGGAAATGATTTGAAATCCAATCATTGAAATTCATGAATTCTAAAATGCAAAAGAAAATGTATTAAAACAATGATGAGGAATTTGAAATACATACTTTAATTCTTTACCCGAAAAAAAAAAAACGATGAGTGAGAATTTGAAATCTCACTCGTTCCAAATCCTTAATCGAAACACAACCTAAGAGAGACTGGTTATTATCATGCGACTGATTTTTTGTTTAAATTGTTAATTCTTCAACTTTGATTTGGGAGTATAATATGGTGTTACCTCCCACTGATATACTGTCTGCAATTACATGACATCCGGCTTAATTCAGAACTGGGGAATGATTTTGGAAAAGATTCACGAGGATCACAACAATTTCATCTGATCATCAGGTAATACGAAGTCTGTGTATCACCTCTCGTGGACAATGAACATAACCAATAGATTGCTGAGTAGAGAGGCAACTATTTTATTCCATTAAAGCCAACATGCAGACTACTTCGAATAATATTCAATCAAAAATATCTACAACTCACTTGAATTCATCGATGATTCGTAACAGATTTAAAACTCAACCAAACAAGCCAAAATTGAATTACTCAATACGAAACAATTACTATCTCAATTGATAATAACAATGAAACAAGAAATTATAGAAAGTCGAATCCTAGTCTCGATCTAGTCATGCAAATATCTCGTTCGCACGCGCCGCAATCTTGGTTCTCATAGCTTTTACAGCCGCCTCAATTTCATCAAGTTCACTCAACCCTAGGTTCTCCAGAATCACATCCCATGCCGGTCGCCCCTTCCTAACGCCTCATTGATTCTTTTCTCCATATCCGTCAGCGTGGCCACCATGTTCTTCTCGGGATCCCTGACCACCAAGCACAGTTTCTACACCAGCACCCTCCATAGCCACAGAAGAAGAAGGATCAGCAAGGTAGCGCTTCAAAACCTGGTCGAGTGGGGATCTCCTTTCGCATAGAGGTTGCCGGACCTGGAGAAAGTAACGACCCTGCCTGGGCGTTGAATTTCTCGCAAAAGTCAGTGGCCTTCTTGAAGAGGCCTTGACGCCGGTTTTGTGAAGGCCGTGTTCAGTTCACTTTTGTCCTCGATAAGCTTGATCTCCACCTCCTGTCTTTTCGTTTCTTGGGGTTTTCGCTTTCCATGACTTTCTTTCTGGGCTACAGAAGAGAGGCGACATCAGATGTATGAAAGATGGATAGCGGGGAGATGTATAAATTTTTGTGAAATATATATATATGGCTGATGTTATTGCCAGAAATTAAATTGTTGCAGTCAGAGCAAGTTTTTAAATTTTCAGTTTTACCCCTTTGCTGAAAAAATTAAAAATGAGATGATAATTTAATTTAAAATTAAAAAAAAAACAAATAAAGAATAAGATAAACTAATTTAAAAAAAATAAAAATAATAAAACTACTAAAAGAGCCTTAAAAAATCATGCCTTGGTTACACTCTTGAGTCATAATCCAACACTTTGAACATCCACGATATTGATTTCCTATCAAGCATCGTTGGATTAAAACTACCAACAGAGCTATATAAAAATCATGCATAAATATCTCTCAACATGAACTTCTCATCTGAATATAAGAATTCAGCTGTTGTAAAGCTAGAGTAAATTGTTTAAGTTGGCTTAATATCAACTCTCCATCCAAAATACAAGCCTCTGGCATAATTTTCAGTTCCTCTAATGCAGTTGCAGCTTCCAATAGATATCTATATACATTCCTCTTCAGATTCGGTACTCAAGAAAACTTGCATCTTCACGGTCTTAAGCTGAGAAAGCTTCTGATCTTTGCTGGATTGGAGAAATTCTGAGATCGAGTGCACATCGTCGAGGGTGAAAGACTTTGTATTTGTAAAAGAGGGCAAAGCCACTGTTCAATCCTTGAAGAATTTTTGTAGTAATGTACTCACTTACTGTGATTTTTAGATTCTGTAGATTGGGAGAGTTTCCGATGAAGGCAAATGGCACATGATATCTCCCCAGTCTTTTTCGAAATCATGCCCGAAAGGTGTGAGCATTTTCAGTGTTTCCAAACCTATTGGCAGCTTATGGGAGCACCATCCTCGATAAGGTCCTGCAAATATGGCAAAAAGATTGTTGAATAAATGCCTTTTTAGGCGACCCAAAGATCGCAAATTTCCATACCTCCAATGCATAATCCTGCAATTGCATCTCCTCTGAGGGAAGGCACGAGCTCAAGGACTTGACCAAATCGAACAAATGGTTTCCCATTTTAAAATCCATTGAAGCAAAGATATTTAACATTTGTAAAGGGCAAGTCTTGAAAGAAATGGACTGAATACTCCATGAAACTTAAGAAACTTCAATTTGGGGACAGGTGATTTCGAGACAGTTGAAGCTGTTGCAATGAACCAACCTCCATTCGTTCAAATGCTGGACAAGAAACAATGAACTTCAACACTCTGAAGATCATCAAAGCAGGCATCTCTACCAGCTTTGTTAGCCTTATCCTCTTCGTTATCATACACAATCAAATACTGAATCATG
>CAJQUN010001790.1:0-44853 GCA_907163345.1 Haberlea rhodopensis
GGGGCGGTGGTGGGGATGGTGGGGAGTGGTGGTGGGGATGGGGGTGGTGGCGAAGGAGGAGGTGGAGATGCGGGGGTGGAGATGGTGGCGGTGGTGAAGGTGGAGGTGGGCGGGGATGGTGGTGGTGGAGATGGGGGTGGCGGCGAAGGAGGAGGTGGAGATGGCGGGTGGTGGAGATGGTGGCGGTGGTGAAGGTGGAGGTGGCGGGGATGGGGGTGGTGGAGATGGGCAAAACAATGATGGGAAAGGATTTGGAAAATTTGGGGGAAGGTATTTGCATGGCGTTTGGTGGTAATCTAATCGGTGGAAATATTATGGGTGGTAATGTTATGGGTGGAAAGTT
Source organism: Haberlea rhodopensis (assembly GCA_907163345.1). Taxonomy (NCBI): domain Eukaryota; kingdom Viridiplantae; phylum Streptophyta; class Magnoliopsida; order Lamiales; family Gesneriaceae; genus Haberlea; species Haberlea rhodopensis. Next base: position 344 of record CAJQUN010001790.1, read on the forward strand.
GGTAGCATTGACATTCAACAATGCACTTAGTAGGATTATAAGAATCCATGACGGAAATATATTATATCTTGCCATTGCTACTGAGAACAATGGTAAGTTGTGACTATTTATAAGCATCATACCATGCAAGAATTTTGAAACACTATTCAATCTAAATATCTTATTAATTAAGGTTAGGCAAGTTTGTGACTTTAACTTTAATATTGTTAAATGAATTTAAAAAAATAAGTGTTTTATGGTGATTTTTGAGTCATAGGGTTTGGTAATTTAATTGTAAGCAAAACTAGATATACCTTCCAAGTCTTACTTTTTCCATTATAAAGGGTTACCCATTTTAGTTCTTTACATATTTATTTTATAGTTTCTTCATTCTTTAATTTTCTTGTACTAAAATTGATAATTTTACTAACACAAAACTAATTTTTATCAAATTTAATTAGAATAACTGATTAATCAAGTACATATAAAAAGAATATTTCTCAATTGTTTGATTTAATTCATTTTCAAGTTAAATAAACACAAAATATCTATATTTTACAAATATTAACCAAAATACTGAACTAATTTGATCAATCGCCCTTTATTTTTTTTACATCAATAATCGTGTGGGGAAAGTACCCCAGAATGTCCAGGTTTGGTAATGCTATACAATTCGCTTTTCAAAAACAAGATGTACTTATATATTTGACTTTCATTATTCATTTTAAACCATGTTATTTATCCTAATTTATAATTTTGTACATAAATTAAAGATTTTCTGACAAAACAAAAACTTCTTTTTTTTAGCACATGCCCATCCACATTAAAATTTAAAGGCAAAAGCTCTTCTGATTAAAGCATTATTTTTATAATTAAATTATTTAATTAGCTAACTTCATGTAATTTAAGTAGATGTTTTTCGGTTGATTTACAGAAATAGACTTGTACAAAAACATTTAAAAATAAATAAATCTCACTCCATCTAATATATGTCCTCCCACAAGTAGTAAACACAATGCATGAGAAGGAGGATAGATCAATACCTATCGAGAAAGTTACAGAAATGTATTCGAAGTATGAAGGTAAGGATAACTATTATCGACTGTTGACATTAATAAATTTCGTAAATATATTATCAATAATTTGTATATGTTGATGTCTTATATATCTTTCAGTATAAATAACGTACGTGAAAAATAATATTATCTTCATGAACAAAACTTCTTTTTTTTTGTGTCAAAACACATAGAAGTTCTATTTCCTAAACTTATTCGAGGCTTAGAACCTGAATTCTCCATATATATAATCTTTCGGAATCTGACCTCACCTGCCCCCAAATGGCGTTTTCCTTTTTCTGTCATCTTGTTGAATTGTCGTTGCAAGAATCTTTATATGGATATGTATCTTATAAAACAATCAAAAGTAACAATGATTTTCGATGTCGAGGTAAGAATTCAATTATTTGTCCTTAAAATGATATTGTCCCGCTAGTGCTCACGGTCGAAATGACAATGTGTTTCCCAAGATACAATGACTATAATTTGTGATAGAGCACACGAAATCACAAATCTTCAAATCACAAAGGTTTAAAGATACTCAACCAAGAAATGAGATGAACAAGATGAATATGCAGAGAATTTGCTGTCAAATCTTTGTTTTGCTCTGGTAAAAGTGTGTCTAATTCTCAAGAGAGTCGTTCTATAGATAGTGCATCATTGACATATGGTCATTTGTCCACGACTTATATGTCGAAACTTACCATTATACATGCTACATTGTGTCATTCTTATAGCAGATTGGCTATCGCGATGTATCTTAATTGTTGGCACATGTTTTTTTCCAAACAAGGAATGCTTCCAAGACACTTCTAAGCCATTCGACTTCTTCTCTCGCTTTATCCAAGACTATGAATTTTGATTCCATAATGGATCTAGCATTACAAGTTTGCTTGGAAGATTTCACGATACGACAACCCCTCCAATGGTAAACACATAACAACTTGTGGACTTTGAATCTTTTGTATCTGATATCCAATTAGCATCACGTATCCTTCTAACACAACCGAATATCTTGTATAGTGCAATCCATAACTTAGGGCGTACCTTAATATTTAAGTACCCTTCTCAATGCCTTCCATTGGTCATTGCTTGGATTGCTAGTGATACTTAGTTTACCAACCGCATATGCAATGTCAGGTCACGTGCAGTTCATGAGATACATTAGACTGTCAATTATCCTTGAGTATTCCAGTTGCATGATAGGGTCACCATTAATTTTAACTAAGTGTAGATTTGGATCGTAAGGTGTTTTCACCGACGATGTGTCATTTGCGAGAAACTTCTCTAGCATTTTCTCAACGTAATGAGATTGTGTCAACACTCATTCTTGGGATGTCTTGGAAACTTTAATTCAAAGTATAACATTTGCTTTACCCAGATTCTTCAAATCAAAATGTTTTGTCAACATTTTTTTTGTTGCATTGATGATTTCTAAATTGTTTCTCACTATGAGCATATAATCAACATACAAGTATATTATCACATATGTTTTTCATATATACACATTTATCACAATCATGACAACATAGTTTTGTCAAATTTTGCATGCCATTGTTTTGGCGCTTGCTTAAGCCCATACAGTGACTTAACAAGTTTACACACATTTTCCTCTTGTTCGGGAAATACAAACCCTTCAGGTTGTTCCATGTAGATTTCTTCCTCAAGTTCCTCATTAAGGAATGTCTTTTTAACATCCATTTTATGTATCTATAAGTTGTTTAGAGCAGCGATTGCAATTATCACTCTAATGGGTGTTATCCTTGTGACTGGCGTATATATGTCAAAGTAATCAAGGCCTTCTTTTTGTCTATATCCTTTCGCTACAAGTCTTGCCTTGTACTTATCAATTGAATCATCAGTTTTATATTTCTTTTTCAAAATCCATTTACACGCTAATGTTTACTTTCGGATGGAAGATCCACCAATTCACATGTATGGTTTTGCATTATGGATTCAGTCTCGTCATTAATAGCCTCTTTCCACATAGGAGCATCGGGCAAGACAATGTGTCACTAACCGACATTGGTTCATTTTCTAACACATATGTCATGCAGGACCATATTTCCGTACTTGCTTTGGTTTGGTACTTAAACCTTAGCCAAGTACCCGCATACTTTTACTATTTGTAGGAAACTTGTATCTTTAACTCATAGGTATTTTTGTCATTACCTAAGTGTGGTACTTAGAATATGATTGACCAATAGAGTTGTTGCCCCCCCACAATTTTGGGTTAATCTAGAACTTATCAAGATTTCATTGCGTTCAACTTTCAAGTTTCAAATTATTTCAAGTTCTAAGCGTTACAAATTTTTAATCAAAATTCAAGATTTTATTTCTTGCAAACTATTGATTTAAGCGCGTATTGCTTACCCGATTTGAATTTGGACAATACTCTCGACTAAGATTCACTATTTGCATTTTAAGCATCCAAACTTATAAAACTTGAATTCAAGATTTTATGTCTTGCAAGTATGAGCTTTAAGTGTATCATGCTTAGAAAATTCAAATAGAATCAACTTTATGAGAAACGACAATACAATTGTGACATTAGATTCACCATTTGTATTTTAAGCGTACAAATCTTAGAAAACTTGAATTCAAGATTAAATATCTTACAAATTCAAGTTTTAAGCATAACATGCTTAAACAACACAAATATAATCAATTCACAATCTTCATAGCTAAACTCATTTGCTAATTTGTTTTCAACATTATTCTCGTAATGTTCAAACACTTCTATGACCTCGTCTTTGCTTCGTAGCTAATAGCCATATTATCTTGTGCAATAATCGATAAATTAACACATTACTTTTTTCCACACCTCAAGTTTACACAAACTTTCGATCACAAGCATCATTGTTAATTGATTCTAGAGGTGTCTCTTTCTTTAAACCGAATGAATGACAGTTTTGTTGACTTTTCCCCACACGAGTCCCACACTCAGAGTGTCAAACCTTTTTAAGGAGCTGTTTTGAATTGTTTTTTGTTAAATATTTTTATATAAACGCTTTCGCTAGTGTTATGTAAGTAATTATTACGTATTTATTATACAAAAGTAAAATCCTTAAACTTTATATTTATATATTTATGAGTAGATTGTGGTACCAGATAAGGGATAAATTAATATGTCCCGAGTCGGGTCCCACAGAGGTGGTACCAGAGCCAGGTTTACATGGATTTAGGCACTAATGGTACAGTATTTACATTTTTATGTTTTATAACTTGTTTGTTTGACTTGTTTCACAGATGACTGCCCCGTATCCCCCACCTGCAATGAATTTGGAAAATGAGATTGCCTTTTTACGAAATGAAGTAACTGACTTGCACAAAGAAATATGGATATTATTTGAAATAAACAAGGCTGGAGAGCGTGGGATGGATTTTTTGGAGGAAAGAGATAGACTAAGGTTCCACTAGATTGATATCCAGGAGTTCTATGATAATCGGCTGAGGAGTTTGCTGAGTGGGTTACCTGCAGACTTGATACTTAACACTATAATTTATGGTCGATATATGTTAGATGATTCCTTTTCAGGTTCCGCAGGAAAATTTCATACCCACTACTATGTTCGAGGTAGGAGAGTCGAGTACTACATCTTGTTGTCGTACTGCACGTATTTCTATCCCAAAAATAGACCCTACTAGGGATCCGTTTAGATGGAATCAGTACACAGATCCCCTGTTTCCTAATAAAATATATTCCTTTGACCCACTGATGGGATATATGTTGGGATATACCCTAAGACAAGTCATTAGATGATTGTTTATGACATACAATGTATTATGATTTTATAAATGGCAAATCATTATTATATATTATTCGAATATCTGTGCAATATAAATTGATATATAAGTTAATGTCCTTAGAATAATATTGTATTATTCTTAAAGATTGTCCCTAGTCAAGTATTATCATAAATAAGGATAATGATAATACATTGAGACTAGTATGTTTTGATTGATGAATTGTTCATGGATATGAGATATCAAATCAACACATGGGTACATGTTAGAGAACAATATACTGGACAGACCCACCATGAGAATGCTACATGGATATTTATATGAGTGTCATAAGCAATTCTCACAGTGATAATAATGTATGTAATCCTTACGACTTGAGATCATCAGAGATCCCAACATAAGGAGTTATGTATCTTGATATTGTCAAACGTTACCTGTAACAGGGTAAACTATAAAGGCAACTATTGGATACACTACGAATTATGTAGAGGGATGTTGATTGATCAAGATAGGATTTGTCCCTCCTATATAACAGGAGAAGTGTTTGGGCCCTTGATCAAGTAAGACTAAAATGCATGGCCGTGCTCGAATGAGTCGATATGTGATATCGACCTTATTCGTTTATTATAGTTCTACTTGGGGATCAAGAAATAGAGATTGAATATACGAGTGTGACTATTCCATGACTCGTGTTCAATCTAAACACATGGACAAAGGGATTAAGTTACATGGTTAATATTATCACAAGTTCTAAAGGTTATGTCGAGTCAAAGACATTCTTGTAATTTGGGTAGCCTTGATGTGTTGCTAGATACCGCTCATTGCTTGTGACGTAAAATGAGATTTTATGTCACTACCAACATTACAAGATCCTATCGGGTCGCACAAAAGATTAAATCGATAAGGGGAATTAAATTCATTGGATGAATTAATTAATTAAGAAGAGTCTTAATTAAATGATTATAAAGATTTAATTAAATCATGGGTTTGGGCCCATGAAGCTTTAAGAAAGTCTTGAACCTTTAATTAAATCCAATATATATATGATAACAAGGTGATTAATTAGATTAATCCTACAATTCATAAAAACCTAAACCTACACTCACACTCTCGGCCGCCTCCTTCTTCTTCAAGGGTCACGACCGCCGCCTCCTTCTTCTTCAAGTGTCACGGCCGCCGCCGATTTCTTGGAGGAGTTGATTGGTAGTCGTTGATCGGTTTTGAACCGAGAGTTTGGTTTTGGTTCAAGAATAAGTCTAGCAACTTGTTCTTGAACATCCCTTCTTCGATTTGATCTTGTGGATACCGTAGAGGCAAGACCTTGGAGGTGTTGCTCGTGACTCGGAATTCGTTGGACGTGGTGCTTCGTGGATTCTGCTCAAACACGCTACAAGGGTGAGACTTTTGTTATCTATATTCCGATATGACCATTTTGTATAGATCCGCAGTTTTAGTAATCCAAAATTTTAAATTCCGCTGCGTTGCATGCTTGTTGGATTACTTACAGTGGTATCAGAGCCGTGTACAAAGCTCATATCGGATTTATGTGGTTAATTGTTTAATCATATTTAGATTTGTATTGCATGCTAATAAAACTGTATATAATCATATATGATATGAGTAAATCAAATTTGTGTAATTATCGTAAAATTATATTTGATATAATTGAAGTTTATTGTATACGATACATGAAGGCGCAAAACCGAGCCCATAGCATGAGATGATTCGGCCACCACCATCACAAATGATACACGTCTGCCACATGAGGGCTAGGGTTTTTGAACCCTTGGCTCGAGATGGTTTAGCCGTTGTGGCTAATAATTGTGCATGGAAGTGTCGAAACAATGCTAAGGTTTTAGAACTTTTGGCTCGATTAGATGGTTGGCGGCTTCCTCCACATGAGAGCTAGGGTTTTTCAAACCCCTTGGCTCGAGATGGTCGAGCAGCCACCGTCATAATTTGTGTATGCACAGACCGTGGCACGTGGCTAAGATTTTCGAACCATGTGGCTCGGTAGACATCAAAACGGCACAAGTCATGGCTGGGGTTTTGGAACCCTAGCGGCGCCGCATGGTTACACGGCTTTGGCTCGTGACTTGGGCTAGGGTTTTGAACCCTAGGCCCATGCATGGTCCAGCCGTGTGGTTAGATGGTTCGGACTCATTTGGTTCATGGTTTGAGTCACATTTAGTTTCGTGGCATGTGATGTCCCAAGCGTACGATAATTTCATAAAATTTATTTTACAGTTTTATTGGGATTAAATTTTAAAATTTTTAGAATTTAATTCATTAATTGTTATTGCATGTTATATGTGTTGTTTGAGCATGATGCATGGTTATAGCCCTTTAACCTATTAGATAGGAATTGTGAATGTTTGTATTTAAATACGGTCTGCGTGTCGTGCCTTCTCTATTTTTCTAAATGTTATCCCTCCCATATGCTCCCCCTCGAATGTAACTCGAGAAATTCTCTAAATCATGTAATTGTTATATAGTTTAGTTAGAATTTCTTTGATGGAGATCAACGAAGATGGACAAAGGTGCAGGGATGAGGAGGCCATTCACAAAAGGGAGCCAAAGAGGTGCTTGGAGAAGTTACCTTAGGTTGACCTTTAGGATTTTCTCATTGGCTTGAGAAAATCATTAGATGGGGCTATAACCATGTCACATTTACTTTATGTTGATGTATGAGATGCATGTTTACTTTTTATTTAATATTGATGCTTATATATATATGTAGATATGTATATATTCATATATGTACGGGACATATTTTCAATATTAATAAAATCATGAGATCAATAAATCACTCTTATAATATTAAGTTTAAGATGCCTTCCAATTAAAAATACTCGTCAAGGCTTCGATTGAACATGTGTGGGTTTGCCAAAGCAAAGCACCGTGACAATCTTAGTAAGGCGTGAAAGGATAAATGTGATATCCGTGTTATTTTAAAATTGGGTTCGACTTAACTAGCGTTATCTCAATAGGATTGGGAACCTAGAGGCATGGGGTTGGATAATAATTCATTAGATGAATTTGAACAAAGTGTTGTTCGTCCAACCATCCAAGAATTACATGTGATGTAATTGACAAAGTGTTGTCTACCTAAATAACCGAGTCTTGGGAGATTAGCCAAAGCCAACTCAAGATTAAGTGAAATATGGATCTTGGCCCACTAATAGTTTCGAGGGTTGATAATTTTAAACAAAATAGTGGGAGTGTCATTTAATCTAAGACCATATTAAATGATTAAAATCATAAACTTATTTTGCATATTTATATTGTAGATATCCATGGCAACTAACAACGTCACAAGCACATTATCATTGCGATCGGTTCTTGAGAAGGACAAACTTAATGGGACAAATTTCCTAGACTGGTATAGGAATTTGAGGATTGTCCTCAAGCAAGAAAAGAAGCAATATGTCCTAGAGGAACCCTTACCTGCTGAGGAACCTCCCTTGACGGCTACTAAAGACGATAAAGATGCTTACAAGAAGCATCAAAATGACGCACTTGATGTTGGGTGCCTTATGCTTGCCACCATGAACTCTGAGCTTCAGAAGCAACATGAGGAAATGGAGGCGTTCGATATGATCGAGCATCTAAAGCAACTGTACCAACAACAAGCAAGACAAGAGAGGTATGACGTCTCTAAAGCGTTGTTCCAGTGTAGAATGGTAGAAGGAAGTCTGGTTGGAACTCATGTACTCAAGATGATTGGGTACATTGAGAATCTGGAGAAGCTGAGTTTTCCTTTGGACCAAGAGTTGGCCACTTACGTGATCTTGCAATCGTTGCCTGAAAGCTTCAGTCAATTTGTCTTGAATTACAATATGATTGAAATTGAAAAGACTCTACCACAGTTACTTGGCATGCTTAGAACTTTTGAAGCAAACAACAAGAAGTCTAAGCCTACAAATGTTCTTATTGTGAATAAGAGCAAAGGAAAGACTAAAGCTAAAAGCTTCAAGAAGAACAAGAAGGTCCTTGTTAAGTCTAAGCCACATGCTTCTGCACTAAAGCCAAAGGGATGAGTGGCAAAGGAAGGGAACTGTTTCCATTGCGGTGAGACCGGTCATTGGAAAAGGAACTGCAAAGTATATCTGAAAGATCTTAAGAAGACAAAGGGAAGTGTGACTTCCAATTCAGGTATTTTTGTTATAGAAGTCAATTTATCTACTTCTTCATCTTGGGTATTAGATACTGGATCTGGATCTCACATTTGTGTAAATGTGCAGGATCTCAAAAGGAGTAGGACGTTGGCGAAAGGCGAAGTTGATCTCCGAGTTGGAAATGGAGCAAGAGTTGCTGCATTAGCTATAGGAGATTACCATTTATCTTTGCCTTCTGGTTTATCATTGATTTTGAAAGACTGTTATTTTGTGCCGTCTATTACCAAAAACATTATTTCTATTTCTTGTTTGGACAAGTGTGGATTTTCATTTATGATAAAGGACAACTGTTGTTCTATTTATTCAAATGATATATTTTATGCAAGTGCACAAATGATTAATTGTCTTTATATATTAAATCTAGATATGCCTGTCTATAACATTAATACTAAAAGGATTAAGAATAATGATTATAATCCAACTTATCTCTGGCATTGTCGCTTGGGCCATATAAACGAGAATCGCATATCAAAACTTCATAAGGATGGAGTATTGGATTCATTTGATTTTGAATCATATGAAACATGTGAATCTTGTTTAATGGGCAAGATGACTAAAGCCCCATTCAAGGGACATGTTGAAAGGGCAAATGTTTTATTGGGACTAATACATAGTGATGTATGTGGACCAATAAGCACACATGCTAGAGGTGGTTTTCAATACTTCGTTACATTTACTGATGACTTCAGTAGACATGGGTATGTGTACCTAATGAAACATAAGCATGAAACCTTTGAAAAGTTCAAAGATTTCAAGAATGAAGTACAAAACCAACTTGGCAAAAGTATCAAAATCCTTCGATCAGATCGAGGAGGTGAATACTTAAGCCAAGAGTTTCATGACTATCTAAAGGAGTGTGGGATAGTCCCACAACTCACTCCTCCGTATACTCCACAATGGAATGGTGTATCCGAGAGGAGAAGTCAAACCTTGTTGGACATGGTTAGATCAATGATGAGTCATGCAGATCTTCCGATATCCTTTTAGGGACATGCTTTAGAAACAGCGATATTTATACTGAACTGTGTTCCATCTAAATCAGTGGAAAAGACACCATATGAGATATGGACTGGGAAGCGTCCTAGTATGTCATTTATAAAGATTTGGGGTTGTGAGGCTTTCGTGAGACGTCACGCCTCTAACAAACTTGGACCCAAATCTGATAAGTGTTTATTTGTGGGGTATCCTAAGGAAACGAATGGATACTATTTCTATTATCCCACCGAGAACAAAGTGGTTGTTGCTCGGACTGGTGTCTTTCTTGAAAGAGAATTTATTTCTAGAAAAACCAGTGGGAGACATATAGAACTTAGTGAAATTCAACCACAAAAAAACACTGAACATGATATTGAGATGGAAACAGAGCAGACACCACAAGCTGTTGTGGATAAAGTACCTGCTCAAGAGACACAAGCCCAGCGTAGGTCTGTAAGAGAACACCGGGAGCCACAGAGATATTGATTTCTTGTGACTCAACAAGGTGACTTACTACTTATTGATGATGATGAGCCGTCATCTTATCAAGAAGCTATAATGGGCACTGATTCTGAGAAATGGCAAGAAGCCATGAAATCTGAAATGGAATCCATGTATGCAAACCAAGTATGGACTTTGGTTGACCCACCTGAAGGGGTGAGACCCATAGGGTGCAAATGGATTTTCAAGAAGAAGACCGACATGGATGGTAATGTACAAACCTTTAAAGGTCGACTGGTAGCAAAAGGTTTCAAACAAATTCATGGTATTGACTATGATGAAATTTTTTCACCAGTTGCCATGGTTAAATCCATTAGGATCTTACTTGCAATAGCTGCATTTCATGATTATGAAATCTGGCAGATGGATGTCAAAACAGCTTTCTTTAATGGAAATCTGCTTGAGGATGTGTACATGACACAGCCCGATGGTTTTGTCGATCCAAAGGATGCTGGAAAGATATGCAAGCTACAACGATCCATTTATGGATTGAAGCAAGCTTCTCGGAGTTGGAATCTTCGTTTTGATGATGCAGTCAAAGAGTTTGGTTTCATCAAAAACGTAGATGAACCTTGTGTCTACAAGAAGGTCAGTGGGAGCATAATTATCTTCCTAATATTGTATGTAGATGACATACTTCTAATTGGGAATGATATCCCTGCCTTACAATCTATAAAGATTTGGCTAGGGAATTGCTTTTCTATGAAAGACTTGGGTGAAGCCACCTATGTATTAGGAATCAAGATCTATAGGGATAGATCGAGAAGATTACTTGGCCTAAGTCAAAGTACATACATAGACAAAGTGCTAAAACGGTTTAGCATGCAAGAATCAAAGAAAGGATTCGTGCCTATGACACATGGAATATATCTCTCGAAGGAACAGTGTCCTTCAACACCAGATGAGAGACAACTCATGAGTAAGATTCCATATGCATCTGCTATTGGATCTATCATGTATGTCATGATATGTACTCGTCCCGATGTTTCGTATGCTTTGAGCATGACGAGCATATATCAAGTTGATCCAGGTGAAAGTCACTGGATTGCAGTCAAGAACATCCTGAAGTACTTGAGAAGAACTAAGGATACATTCTTGATTTATGGAGGTGAGGAAGAGCTCAATGTAATTGGTTACACTGATGCAAGTTTCCAAATCGACAAAGATGATTTCGATCGCAATCAGGATATGTGTATTGCCTAAATGGAGATGTTAAAATATGCAAAGTACCAACAGATGATAATGTATCTGGCCCATTGACGAAGCCACTGTCACAGCAGAAGCATGATCGTCATACTAGATCTCTAGGCATTAAGTATATGTCTGATTGGTCTTAGTGCAAGTGGGAGATTTGTTGGGATATGCCCTAAGACAAGTCATTAGATGATTGTTTATGACATACAATGTATTATGATTTTATAAATGGCAAATCATTATTATATATTATTCGAATATCTGTGCAATATAAATTGATATATAAGTTAATGTCCTTAGAATAATATTGTATTATTCTTAAAGATTGTCCCTAGTCAAGTATTATCATAAATAAGGATAATGATAATACATTGAGACTAGTATGTTTTGATTGATGAATTGTTCATGGATATGAGATATCAAATCAACACATGGGTACATGTTAGAGAACAATATACTGGACAGACCCACCATGAGAATGCTACATGGATATTTATATGAGTGTCATAAGCAATTCTCACAGTGATAATAATGTATGTAATCCTTACGACTTGAGATCATCAGAGATCCCAACATAAGGAGTTATGTATCTTGATATTGTCAAACGTTACCTGTAACAGGGTAAACTATAAAGGCAACTATTGGATACACTACGAATTATGTAGAGGGATGTTGATTGATCAAGATAGGATTTGTCCCTCCTATATAACAGGAGAAGTGTTTGGGCCCTTGATCAAGTAAGACTAAAATGCATGGCCGTGCTCGAATGAGTCGATATGTGATATCGACCTTATTCGTTTATTATAGTTCTACTTGGGGATCAAGAAATAGAGATTGAATATACGAGTGTGACTATTCCATGACTCGTGTTCAATCTAAACACATGGACAAAGGGATTAAGTTACATGGTTAATATTATCACAAGTTCTAAAGGTTATGTCGAGTCAAAGACATTGTTGTAATTTGGGTAGCCTTGATGTGTTGCTAGATACCGCTCATTGCTTATGACGTAAAATGAGATTTTATGTCACTACCAACATTACAAGATCCTATCGGGTCGCACAAAAGATTAAATCGATAAGGGGAATTAAATTCATTGGATGAATTAATTAATTAAGAAGAGTCTTAATTAAATGATTATAAAGATTTAATTAAATCATGGGTTTGGGCCCATGAAGCTTTAAGAAAGTCTTGAACCTTTAATTAAATCCAATATATATAACAAGGTGATTAATTAGATTAATCCTACAATTCATAAAAACCTAAACCTACACTCACACTCTCGGCCGCCTCCTTCTTCTTCAAGGGTCACGGCCGCCGCCTCCTTCTTTTTCAAGGGTCACGGCCGCCGCCGATTTCTTGGAGGAGTTGATTGGTAGTCGTTGATTGGTTTTGAACCGAGAGTTTGGTTTTGGTTCAAGAATAAGTCTAGCAACTTGTTCTTAAACATCTCTTCTTCGATTTGATCGTGTGGATACCGTAGAGGCAAGACCTTGGAGGTGTTGCTCGTGACTCGGAATTCGTTGGACGTGGTGCTTCGTGAATTCTGCTCAAACACGCTACAAGGGTGAGACTTTTGTTATCTATATTCCGATATGACCACTTTGTATAGATCCGTGGTTTTATTAATCCAAAATTTTAAATTCTGCTGCGTTGTATGGTTGTTGGATTACTTACAATATAATGATGGCATGCTTCTTGATGAGTTTCAGTTAGCCCCGGGATGGAGTTGGGAGAGTCTGCACTGAGTGGTGACATAGCAGTACCACTGCCCACCACTACCACAATATCACCATCGACCTTGACAGCCAAGATAGGGACGGAGGTAGATAAGGAGTCAGAACCATCGCACGCCATCAGAGTCTGAGGAAGAATTACGTTTCACTGCACCACCGAGATCACATTAACACCACCATGCTGTCATGCTGTCCGATGATGAGGATTAGGATATCATCGTCTATCACCATATCGTATCGTTAAGAATCAAGTAGTTTAAATCGTCATTTTGGATATGCTGACGATTATTTTGTTGACATCGGCACTTTTTTGTGTTTATTTTGTCTTTTGTAATTGATGATGTACTAACTAGTATCTGATATTAAATGACTAATGTGTTAAATATATATATATATGTGTGTGTGTGTGTGTCTGTGTGTGTGATGAATATAAAAATTATTCATATCAATAAAATATGCAATTTTGTGTATATTCAGTAGCATTTTGTGATAGGATGTCATCTTCACATAATAAATCTAGCGCAGGAAATCACAAATATGAAAGGAATTCTTCCGAGGAAGTACGGAATCCGAGAAGAAACGACGAGCAAGAAGAACAACATCCTCGACAAGAGCTACCCAACAGCAATGCAATGGAACTTTTACTACATTTCATGCAATTCTGTCAGCAAAATCCACCACGAAATGTTACGAGGAAAGAAGAACCTCTAGACCGAGCACTGGAGCGATTTCTAAAGTTCTATCCACCTAAATTCCATGGAACCCCGAATGCTCACCATGCAGATGAATGGTTGCTCAAAATTGAGAGAATTTTCACTGTTCTCAACTATTCAGATGAAGAAAAGGCCAGTTTTGTTGTCTATCAGTTTGAAGATGCAACTCATCATTGGTGGAGGGTCGTAGATCACCAATGGACATGGGCAAATTTCGTTCGTACATCCGAGGAAAAATATGTTACTCAAGTGATAATGAATACCCGTGAACGAGAATTCATGAATTTGGTACAAGGAAGCCGCACGATAGTAGAGTACGAGGCAGAATTTCATCTACTAATTCACTATGCTCCACATTATATGGATGATGAACAAAGAAAAACTAAAAAGTTCATTCATGGATTAAATCTTGACATCCGTTGGGCTACATTATCCACTGAATCCACTAACTATGTTTTTGCAGTCAATCAAGCTTTATGGGTTGAATCTGACATCAAATCATTGATCCAGAGAGAACAGAGGGACAAGATGCCCTATAACCCAAATTTGGTTGAGATAAGCAACAATAAGAGAAATGTTGGAAAGAAAATATTGGAGGACCAGTTGGACAGAAACCACGAGGAGATCCATGAAACAATTACATTCAGAAGTGTAGTTATTGCAAACTTCACAATCACAACGAAGCTAGTTGCTGGAGAAAGAATGGAAAATGTTTGATCTGTGGAAGTGAGCAACATTGTATCCAAGATTGCACGAAAAGAACTCAAAAGACCCCTCGGCCACAAAAACCTAAAATTCCAGCAAGAGCTTATGCCCTAATGGGAAATAAAGAAGTTGACCCCACTGCAGTGGTTGAAGGTACCATTACTTTACTTTCAAAAGTTGGAAAAAATTTGTTTGACCATGAAGCTACGCATTCCTTTGTTTCTCCTACTTTTATCTGTGATTTATCTCTGCCCTCATAACAATTACCCTATCATCTAGAAATAAGTATGCCAATAGGGATTAAGGTAATCACTGATATCGTCTATAAAAATTGCCCACTAAAGTTCCACAATCAAGAACATTTAGCAAACTTGATCGAACTACATATACATGATTATGATATAATACTGGGCATGGACTGGTTGTTCAAACTTCAAGCCCATGTAAATTGCTACACAAAGGAATTAACTCTTCCAGACATCACTACACCAATCATCGAAGGTCCCAAAAAGCATATATGACCAATGGAAGTCGTATCTACATTGGAAATGAGGACAAATACAAGATATGGAGAACTAGGATCTCTTACATATCAGATCAACAAACCCAATGATCAAGTCAAGATCATAGAAATTCCTGTTGTACGATAATTTCCAGAAGTCTTTCCCGAAGAAATTACCTCTCTTCCCCTCATAGGGAAATTGAATTCTCGATTGAACTAAATCCGGAGCCTTACCAAAATCAAAAACTCCATACATAATGGGACCAGATGAGTTAAAAGAGGTAAAGACACATATACATGAATTAATCGAAAAGGGTTACATTCGACCTAGCACATCACCCTGGGGAGCTCTGGTATTATTTGTCAAAAAGAGAGATGGCACATTGAGAATGTGTATCGATTATCGTGAACTTAACAATCTTACTGTCAATAACAAGTATCCACTACCTCGAATCGATGAATTATTTGATGCTCTGTAAGGATCTGCAGTGTATTCCAAGATTGATCTCCGACAATGGTATTACCAATTGAGAATCAAGGAACATGACATTTCTAAAACGGCTTTTAATACTCGTTATGGGCACTACGAGATTGTAGTAATGTCGTTCGGCCTGACTAATGCCCCAACAACATTCATGGACATGATGAATTGGATATTTCAACCATTTCTAGATAAATATTGTAATCTGCATTGATGATATTCTGGTCTACTCAAAAAGTTGTGAGGAACACATACATCACTTGCGACTTGTCCTTCAGACTCTAAAAGAACATCAACTTTCGCTAAATTTAGCAAGTGCGAATTTTGGTTAGAGAATGTGACATTTTTAGGACAAGTCATTTTGGGAAAAAGGACTTGAAGTGGATCCAACAAAGATAGAAGCTATCACCCAATGGAAACAACCGAAGAACATCACATATGTACATAGTTTTCTTGGATTAACAGGATATTATAGAATATTTATCAAGAATTTCTCTAAAATTGCTGCTCCACTCTCACATCTAACTTGCTAAGACCATCCATTTGTATGGAATGAGGAATGGGAGAAAAGTTTCGAACAGTTGAAGGAACTGCTGACACAGGCTCCAGTTCTTACATTACCCGATGGAACAGATGGTTATGTAGTCTATACTGATGCATCCAATGAGGGCCTCGGATGCGTGTTGATGCAAAAGGGCAAGGTCATTGCCTATGCATCTCGAAAATTAAAAAGTCATGAACTTAATTATCCCACACATGATCTAGAATTCAGAGCTATAGTATTTGCATTAGCCAAATGGAGAGACTATCTGTATGGAGCAACTTTCGACATCTTTACCGACCACCAGAACTTGAAATATTTGTTTACTCAAAAAAAGCTCAATATGAGACAATGAAGATGGATGGAATTTATGGAAGATTATGATTGCTCCATACTCTACCATAGTGGCAGATTCATTAAACCGAAAAATTGGTCTCGCTCATGTGGATGTTAAGAAGACAAGCATCATACCTAAGGAAAGGTTGCAGATTCAGTCTCATGTCGCTTGGCAGGATTGAAGATTGAACCGGAATTTTATTCACGCTTAAAGACAAATCAAGATTTGGATCCTGATATTGTAAAGATAAGAGCATCAAAAGAAAACAAAGTCGATTTTACTAATAACTCCATCGAAATATTGCTCTATGACATCGTATTTGTGTTCTTAAGTCCATGAAGAAAGAAATCTTGGAAGAAGCTCATAAATCGCGATTCGCCAATCATCCAGGAGGTTCCAAAATGTATAAGGATTTGAAAGAATATTTCTAGTGGAATGGAATGAAGCAAGATGTCGCTGATTTTGTAAAGCACTGCCTCTCATGCCAAATGATAAAAGCTGAGCACCAAAGGTCATCCGGACTTCTACAACCTTTACCCATACCAGAATGGAAATGGGATCAAGTCACCATAGACTTTGTAATTGGACTAAACACTACGAGGAGGTCATGATAGCATATAGGTGGTAATAGATCGTCTAACCAAATCAGCGCATTTTATACCTATCAGTCAAAAGTATGGTGTGGAAAAACTCGCAGAACTCTACCAAAAGGAGATCATCAGGCTACATGGAATCCTTATTATCATCTTCTCAGACCGAGATCCAAAATTTACATCCAGATTATGGAAAAGCTGCAGGAATGTCTCGGAACAAAGCTAAGTTTTAGCACGGCTGCACATCCCCAGATTGACGGTCAGTCTTAGCGTACCATTCAAATTTTAGAAGACATGCTTCATGCATGCTTGCTAGATTCTGGATCAAATTGGGAGAAGCATTTACCACTCGTGGAGTTCACCTATAATAACAGTTATCAAGCCAGTATACAAATGGCTCCATATAAGGCATTATATGGGCAGAAATGTCGATCTCCTCTCAATTGGGATGTGGAGGAATGGCAAAGCACTAAGGATGAAAAGAACCAAGCAATACTGCCGGACATCATACATGAGGCCATTGATAAGTTCAAATCATTAAGCAAAGGATTCAAACAGCTCAAAGTCGACAAAAAAGTTATGCTGATAAAAGACAAAAAAATTGGAGTTTGATGAAGGAGACCGTGTGTTTCTGAAAGTGTCGCCAAGAAAAGGAATCAGGAGGGCTGGAAAGAAAGGAAAGCTGCAACCCGGTTCTTGGGACCATTTGAGATAATTGAACGAATAGGTCTTGTAGCTTACCGATTAGCACTACCGGAAACTGTCATTAGAATACACAATGTATTCCATGTGTCATAATTACGGAAATGCTACATGGACGAGAAACAAGTGGTCGACTCCAATCAACTTACACTAGAACCAGGTCTCTCGTACGCAGAACGGCCTAATCAAATCCTTGCTCAGAAAATCAATGAACTGCGTTCTGGACCCATCCAATTGGTAAAGGTATTCTAGAGGAACCAAAGCATCAAAGAAGCTAAAGAAGATTATATTAGACATCAGTATCCCGAACTCTTCCAGTGACAACATTTGAATCTGGGGACCAGATTCTATAAGGGGAGGAGATTGTAACACTTTTTTTATAAATAGAAAAAAATAAAAATATATAATAATAACAATCATAATAATAATAATAATAATCCTGATATTGTAAAGATAAGAGCACAAAAGAAAACAAAGCCGATTTTACTACTAACTCCGTCGAAATATTGCTCTATCGAAATCGTATTTGTTTTCCTAACTCCATGAAGAAAGAAATCTTGGAAGAAGCTCATAAATCACGATTCACCAATCATCCAGGAGGTTCCAAAATGTATAAAGATTTGAAAGAATATTTCTAGTGGAATGGAATGAAGCAAGATGTTGCTGATTTTGTAAAGTAATGCCTCTCTTGCAAATGACAAAAGCTGAGCACCAAATGCCATCCGGACTTCTACAACATTTACCCATACCAGAATGGAAATGGGATCAGGTCACCATGGACTTTGTAATTGGACTCAACACTACGAGGAGGTCATGATAGCATATGGGTGGTAGCAGATCGTCTAACCAAATCAGCGCATTTTATACCTATCAGTCAAAAGTATGGTGTGGAAAAACTCGTAGAACTCTACCAAAAGGAGATCATCACTATCATTGTCTCAGACTGAGATCCAAAATTTACATCCAGATTATGGAAAAGCTACAGGAATGTCTCGGAACAAAGCTAAGTTTTAGCATGGCTGAACATCCCCAGACTGACGGTCAGTCTGAGCGTACCATTCAAATTTTAGAAGACATGCTTCGTGCGTGCTTGCTAGATTCTGGATCAAATTGGGAAAAGCATTTACCACTCGTGGAGTTCGCATATAATAACAGTTATCAAGCTACTATACAAATGGCTCCATATGAGGCATTATATGGGCAGAAATGTCGCTCTCCTCTCAATTTGGATGTGGAGGAATGGCGAAGCACTAAGGATGAAAAGAACCAAGCAATACCGCCGGACATCATACAAGAGGCCATTGATAAATGCAGATCATTAAGCAAAGGATTCAAACAGCTCAAAGTAGACAGAAAAGTAATGTGGATAAAAGACGAAAAAATTTGGAGTTTGATGGAATCAAGAGGGCTGGGAAGAAAGGAAAGCTGCAACCCGGTTCTTGGGACCATTTGAGATAATTGAATGAATAGGTCCTGTAGCTTACCGATTAGCACTACCAGAAACTGTCATTGGAATACACAACGTCTTTCATGTGTCACAATTACAAAAATGCTACATGGACGAGAAACAAGTGGTCGACTCCAATCAACTTACACTAGAACCAGATTTCTCATACGAAGAACGACCTATTCAGATCCTTGCTCAGAAAATCAATGAACTCCGTTCCAGAACCATCCAATTGGTAAAGGTACTCTGGAGAAACCAAAGCTTCGAAGAAGCTACATGGTAAAAAGAAGATGATAGTAGACATCAGTATCCCAATCTCTTCCAGTGACAACATTTGAATCTAGGGATTAGATTCTTTAAGGGGGAAGATTGTAACACTTTTTTTTTATAAATAGAAAAAAATAAAAATATATAACAATAACAATCATAATAATAATAATAATAATAATAATAATGATATTGCTAATAAGTATCACTATTACTATTAAGAATTAGTATAGAATTTTGACCATGACAAATGTCATCATGCATATAACTTATCTGATCAAGCTTTGCCTATAATACACTCCAAAACCATCACTTTCAGCAGAAAATTCATCCAAAATCCTTAGAAAAATGCCAAAAAGAAAATGCTAGAATTTTAGGCCAAAAATATGTCAAAATTCATAAAATTAACCAAACCCTTTCCAAAAATTCTGAAAATATTACTCAACCTACCTTATCAACCCAGAAACAAACGTATATAGGTGGTGTAGCAAATCATCAGGCAAAATACTCAAAAATTCATAAACCGTGAAGAACAAGATAAAAAAATCTCCCCAGAAACCTGTTTTGAGGTAGTATATCCATACCCTTGTTACATACGTTATTTACGTTTTCAATCTTAGATATAAACTTAAAGTTGTTTAAAATATGTTATAGTATATATTCACATCGACCGTTTACCCAGAAAGTCGCCGGATGTACAAGTTTCGGTGATCAAAATACCCTACTTAATCATTCCGAAAAATCAGAATCTGGGCAAAATCGACTGTGAATTTTAAAACGGTTTCTGAACGAAAGTTGTAGATCTCGACGAGACGATAAACCCTAAAATTTTCAGCCGCGCGTGACGCCGGAGGGCTGTCCATGTGCCGCCAAGGCGGCGCGTGTGTTTCACGGGCCTCCACGATTCCCACTTTTCCAGTTGCCGAACGTTTCTGCACTAATTTTAGACATTTCTGGAAAGTTCGTGATTTTTCGACTAATGGTTGAATTATCATGAATTTTTAAAGTCTTATTCAAAATTACCCGGACAAGTTTTATACAAACATGATGTTTAATAATGTTCAACTGTGCATTTGGGTCACTAATAACTATAAATCAATTATATTATGTTTTTAGGAATTTCATTGGCAACTGGGTTCAAAATCGAGTCAATCCAGTAAAATATCGTAAGCTAGTGAGGTGAGGTGTACTACCGATTTCTTTCAAAATAGCCTTTTGACATTTGGCCTGGAACTTACATTATATGTTTATTCATTACCATATTTTCCATATATGGTATCATATTGTGCATCACAACAGTTCATTGACATATTGTCTACGTACCTTGTTACGATGTTCATCACTATTCTGTTCCTTCGAATGATTGAATGACTATTGAAGCCCTGGACAACAGACATATGTCTGGATATTGATTCCACTGAACAACGCGGCTGGGAGTGAGTCCAATGAACAACGGATGACAGTCTGGATATATGGTCCATCTGAACCACGCGCACCGTGTTACGGTCCGGAGAATGGTTCACCTTGGCTCGTAAATGAATGAATGTACACATCATATCTGAATATGTAGAGAAAAGTGTTACACCTAACTATCGAATGAGAGCCACCTCTTTAGCCCACAATATACATCCTAATGTTCTAAATCGTTATTTTTCATTGATAATTTCCTTAAATATTATGATATTTCTTTATTACATTAAATGTCATATCGATACATTGCATCATTTGATAAGTACAAATGTAAGCCATTGTTATTCCCTCACTAAGTCCTTAAAGACTTAACCTCTATTTTTTTCCTTGTTATTTATTATGAGTTCCAGATACAGGAGAACCGGAGGCAGAACCAGAGGAAAATTAGGATAAAAAAATTGAACATGTTGGCTTATCAGTACTTAGTACTTTATATTTTGCTAGAGTGTCAAACATTTTTAAGGAGTTGTTTTGAGTTGTATTTTGTTATTTTTTTTATATAAACGTTTCTGCTACTGTTATGTAAGTAATTATTACGTATTTACTATACAAAAGTAAAATCCTTAAACTTTATATTATATATTTATGAATAGATATTGGTACCATATAAGTGACAAATTAATGTCCCGAGTCGGGTCCCACACCATCAGTTCATATTCATCAACATAAATCAGCATACACAAATCAAAAAACACATTAACTACTGGGATCAACAGGAATAAAACCTCAAGTATGGCTCCCACCGGACGTGCCCTCTCTGGGATCTTGATCACCTGTACTACCTACCATTGTCCACACACAAAGACAACAACAGCATCCCTTGGGGGTGAGCAAAAGCCCAATATGGAATGATCAAAGAAATACAACATGTAACTATAACATGATAAATGAAATGAAATAAATTGCAATGCATGTCATGCCATGTCGGTATCGTACACCCATCTGTTGGGCATCGCAGGGCCAATAAATAATAGTCCAAATGTCTCAATAGCTCGAGCATGTCAAGCAAAGGAATTTTTATATAGTACGTCGTCAAAGCATCACCACATCCCAGCTCTTGACATCAATCATGCTGATGACGTCAACGAGGCACCACACATAACAGTCTCAACGAATAAGGATAATCCATAGGATGGAGTCGGCAAACTCCACAACAAATCATAGCAATCATAAGGGTCACCAATCTCTATGCCTTTCAGGCCAATTAATGGCAGGGTTAACATCATGTACAACCTTTATGATTGATTGAATCCAAAAGAACATGGTATCAAATGATTGTAGCTCAACATGTATGTCATGCATCGATGTATGTAAAAAAATGATGTGTGTTAACAAAATATTTATTTTCATACATCGATATGTCAATCATAAATGCTACGAATACCACATAATTTAAATAAATCACGTAATCTCAAGTAATTCACATAATTCAACAACTCATATATCAACTGATACAGATACATGTCGTAAGTTACCCAATCGCAACATACATTTACTTTTCGATATATAAGGGTTGACTTGAGCTTGTAGGGTCGGAGTAATCACTTTGTACCAAAATAAATTCACAATTCAATAAACTAATCACTAAAAATTGGTTATCAATTTAGTCACGGCTTAACCAATTTTGGGTAATTAAATTGATGTGATTACATCATAATTTTATTTGCTAAATTATTTTTCGTCAATTCAAATTATTATCTAACATATAGTTCAAATTAACTGGTCAATAGCAAAACAAAGTCGGAAAAATCGAGCATCAAAGTTTACCCAATTCGTGCACTGTATCACTCACGCCTTGCTTCAAATTCCGGCAAGCTCTGGCGGCGGTAGAGGTGGTGGCCGGTGTAAAGCTTCGTCCAAATGAGGGGAAGAGAATCGATGTATGGGCTTCGTCCAATTTGTAGTTGTCGAAGCAATCAGACCAAATAACTTTTCGGAATTTAAACTTTGATTTCTTGGTATGATAAGATGCACCGGTGAGTTGTGAACACGGTGGTAGGTCGGGCTCGGTGAGAGGTTGTTGGACGGCGGTGAACAGAGCAGATTAAGCTGCGGTGGTCGGTGAATCGCTAGCTGCGTGCGTGTTTTCGCATATTTTAGTGCGTGTCCGCAATCTGTGTGTGTTTTACATATTTTTACTGTGTGTTGTACCACCTACATAGATATAGATTAATTTCCAACCAATTATGAACATCGGGGTGTCACCGTTGTACTGGTGCATGTACATTATATTTACAGTCCACACCTGACTTCGTGTCCCTATTTCAATCACAAAAATTAAATTATCGATTTAATACATTTTACGGTTACTAAATTATTTTAACAAAATTTCGGTGTTAATCCGAATATTTCAAAAATATATTTGCTCATTCAACATATTCTGACCCGACTATCAAATTGACAGTTATTGTTAACTTCTATTCTCGTTACTTTATTCTATTTTCATTAGTTAAATTCTAATTAAGTAACACCGTAATATACAACTTACACATAATTAATGTTAATCAAATTTGAGGTATCACATCAAACTTTTAAAGATATCGAACAATTTATTACTTATTTTACTGAATAATTGTTTTCCCAACTCCAATTTTCACTTAGGCGTTTCTAATTAAGTTGATGTGTATCTGAGCCGGCTCACCCTCGATTATGACATACTTGTTATTTTTCCCCCCCTATCCAAATGTGATTTATAGTTGTCGATGTCACAGCTAAACTTTTTCACTATTTCTTTATTTGGAAAAAACAAAGAAGTGGGAGTATATATTAATTTTCACTGTTAGACCTGAAGCCCTGTTCCTAACCCATTATTTTCGTAGCTCGAATGTGTTTAGGAAATAGAACATCTATTTGTTTTAACAAACAAATTTTGTATCATGAATGTAATATTATTTGTCATGAACATATAAGAGTTACTATATATATATATATATATATATATATATAATAAGTTTCTTAGTATTAACGGTCTATAGTCATTATCTATGATGCACGGACAATCTTAAAAAACACTCTGTATAGTGTCGGACACTTTTAAGACACCTATACTACTCGAATACGCAATGTGGCGTGTCCTTAATTTTAATAAAAAAAATAAAATTGAACACCCGTAACGGACACTCCCCTCATAATCGGACACCAGTGTCATGATATGGTCGATGGGTGTGTCCGACACTGAAAGCATACTTTTCGGGTTAATTATACAATTTTAAAAAATTTGGCTACAATAAAATTTGAACGTGTTAATTAAACTTTATGTTAATTGAAATAATATACATTTGATGTTAGTATGAGTGATGATTTCAGTGATATGTATTTATTTATATGTTTCTTGAATTTAGTAAAAATATTTTTGTTACTTTCTTGAAATTTTTTGAATATCCATCTGACCGTGTTCGAGTCATATCAGTATATGTGCATCGTCGGTCATTATCAGTCAGATACAAGGGGGAAACATCTGCTTAAATTACATGAATTTAGCTGGCGGAGATGATTTCTAGATAAATTTTAATTATAAAAATAGTGGTTTTAAATGTAAAATAAGGAGGGCTTTTGTGTCCAATTCTTAAGGAGGATATGCATAAAAAAATCATAGTTTCTGCTCAAAATTATAAATTAGAATCTAAATATGGTTTAAAATGAATAACAAAAGTCAAATATATAAGTACCATTGGCATGTAAATTCTATAGGCATCACCAAACCTGGAAACTAAGGGGTACTTTACAAACGTGACTATTGATATAAAAAAAAGTATCGGTTCAATTATTTTGGTTTAATATTTTTTTAAAAAAATATTAGTTATTTTGGTATGATATAAAATAATTAACACTTGACAAGTTAATAAAAAATATTAGTTATTTTGAAAAAATATTAGTTATTTTGGTATGATATAAAATAATTAACACTTGACAAGTTAATAAAAAAATATTAGTTATTTTGGTATGATATAAAATAATTAACACTTGACAAGTTAATATAACATTGCTTACAATATTTATATAATTGGTGTGAACTTTTCAAAATCTATATGTTTGCCGGTAAACACGTCAAAAACAATGGCCGAAAGCATTCTCTCTTAGAAACCCAATATTCCCCCTTCTGTTTAACCTATTTCACTTTCCCCATTTACAACACAAACTCTTTTTTCCACTCTCAAATTTACATTCGACATTTGTTTCTTGGTGTGAAAATCCCAACAGTGATTATTCTTTTGTGGGTGGAGATTATAAAATGGGAACTCCAAACATGTATACAATCACAGCATCCCTGGAGAGATCCCTTCAAAACTGTTCCCTGAATCACCAGCACAGCAGCAGTGGCGGTGGAGGTGCGTCTCACGGTTCAGATTCGACGGGAAATCCTTCTTCAGCCGCCTCCTTGGCTTCAGCCACCGCCACGTTAGAACTCAATTCACAAGCCTCACTGCCCACCCAATGGGAACAATGTCTCGATTTATATTTAATATAATTACAAAAAATTGCCAAACTTTAATTAATAAGATATGTAGATCGAATAGTATTTCAAAATTCTTGCATGATATGATGCATAAAAACAGTCACAATTTACCATTGTTCTCAATAACCATAACAAGATATGATATATTTCAGTCATGGATTATACTAATCTTACTAAGTGCATTGATGAATGTCAATGCTACTAACTTCTCACCCGTAATATTGCCACCGATTAGTTACCACCAACGCCATGTAAATTCTACCCTCCAGATTTTCCAAATCTTTTCCCATCACTATTTTGCCCGTCCCCACCACCCCATCTCCACCACCTCCACCACCATCACCCTCCTCCATATCCACCTCCACCATCTCCGCCACTTTCATCACCATCACCCCCAACCCCACCACCACCGTCGCCATCACCACCTCCCCTGCCATCCCCATCTCCACCCCCGACATCGCCCTCGCCTCCTCCTCGACCTCCACCACTTCCGCCACCATCAACGCCTCCACTTCCGCCACCATCAACATCTCCACCCCCGACAACGCCTCCAAAATAAATTGCTATAATTCCCAAAAATTATTATATTTAAACAATTGATTAGTATGGTAAATTATGAAATAATTTACGAGGTTATATCCTTGGGCATCGTATATCGGAACGGAATTGGAATAAATAATTCAAGGCTATATTGGGCTTGAAAACCATGCTCATGAGGTGTTTGATAATATGTCTAAATGGTGTTCAAATGTTGGCCTAAAGCCTTGAACATTTGGTGGTGAAAACCTACACTTTCCAACTTAAAAGCATTATAGTGTCTTGGTGGGTGTTGGGCAATGGTATGAGATGTTTATACCTTTGAGCATGAGTAGTGTGTGAATAGATGAGATAGATATATGTTATTATGCGTTATAACATGTATTAATGTGTATGGTGAGTAATATGCTTGAATGTGTTCTATAATATATATTGATGATTGATCACTTTAATTGAGTGATTGATGCTTATTTTGAATTGTAGGATTTTTCATAGACACCTCAGACTTTCGGGGAAAGATGAGGATAACTCTACTAGAAATTCCAATGATAAGGTACGTAGTGACGTACGAGCCTAGATATATGTATTATATGCTATGATTGAGGAACAGTATGTTGTTCTAGTATGTGGGTCGTCGTGGTGACGTGCGATGCATGTTTATAGTGTTTGGGTCGTTGTGGGCACGAGCGACGTGTTATTATTGTGTTTGGATCGTCGTGGCTACGAGCGACGTGTTATTATTGTGTTTGGATCGCCGTGGCTACAAACGATGTGTTATTATTGTGTTTGGGTCGCTGTGGGTACGAACGACGTGTTATTATTGTGTGGGTCGCCGTGATGGGCGACGTATTATTATTGTGTTTGGGTCGCAGTGGATACGGACGACGTCTTATTATTGTATATAGGTCGCCGTGAGTACAAGCAACGCGTTATTATTGTGTTTGGGTCACCGTGGGTACGAGCAGCGTGTTATTATTGTGTTTGAATCATCGTGGGTACGAGCAACGTATATTATTGCGTTTGAGTCGACATGAGTACGGGCGATGTCTTATTATTGTGTTTGGGTCGCCGTGGGCACGAACGACGTACTATTATTGTATTTAGGTCGCTGCGAGTACGAACGATGTGTTATTATTGTGTTTGGGTCGCCGTGGATACGAGCGACGTGTTATTATTGTGTTTGGATCGCCGTGGGTGCGAGCGATGTATTATTATTGTGTTATTAATGTGTTTGGCTCAGTAGGTATGAACGACTTATTATTATTGTATTTAGGTCGCCGTGAGTATGAGCAACGTGTTATTATTGTGTTTGGCTCACCGTGGGTACGAGCGACGTGTTATTATTGTGTTTGGATCGCCTTGGGTACAAGCGATGTATTATTATTGTGTTTGGATTGTCGTAAGTACGGGCGACGTATTATTAATGTGTTTGGGTTGCATTGAGTACGACCGACATATTCTTAGTGTTTGGGTCACCGTTGAGCGAACGATGTGCTAATGTGATATAAAGGTAAATGATTAATTATTGCGATTCTTATGAATATGATAACTTGTGGACTTATGGCAACATGAATAGCTAATGAGATCTCATATCGTCTGGATATACTTAGAGAGTATTTCGTAATTTTACAGCATTATACCTTGTGAATTATGATTGCATATTCATTATATAATTGTGATTATTAAGCTGGTGTGCTCACCCTTGTGGAGGATGTTTATGTGGAAACATGTGACATATCTAGCTTTCGGATGCATTGGGAGATAGAGTCGCTACGTCTAGAAGAGTAGCACAATCATTTTGGGCTAGGTGGTCGTAACTAGAATTATTTTGATTAATTAAAGTGTTTTATTTGGGGATTGTAATAATTTATTCAGAATTGTGAAGTTATCTATCTTTGAGGTCAGTGAACTAGTTAAACGCTTTATCTGTTGGTGGATTTTATTTTTGGATTAGTGTTGAATATTGGTGAGGTTGGTTTATGACTTTTATATGGTGTTTTATTTTTTTGGATAGTCCAATTTACGGGGAGACTCTGTCCAAATATTTTGTAGAATCCATATCATCAGTTTAGAGTCATATCGTCATTACATTGTTAATTCTGATTTACCGTAAGCGGGGTCTTAAACTAGAGAAGATTATCCAGACTTTGGCTCACCAATGCAATCCCTATAATTCTCGATTGAATATTCAAATATTTCTAAGGTGACGAATTTTCTAATGCATTCAATATACTATGGTCAAGCTATATTGAACCTAATATCGAGTTGCAGTAAGTCAATAAATAATCATGCACTTATTTAACAACTCAATATTGCATAAGCTCTATGGAAACTACTAGCCTTCGATTTTGGTAAATCTATTGCTATCACACGTGTGCTAAATTTTACTTGATCCGTCTCAATCTAAAACCCACGGTATGAATTACTATATCGTATTGCAGTATCGTACTGTCAAGTCAATTACAATAAATAATCATTCAAAGGTGGTCAAACCTTCAAATCACATAAAAATCATCAAATCATAGGTTCAAAACAAAGGATTGTCTAACCTCGATAAACAAACTTAGTTCATCATGTTTAAATCAGAAAACCAAACATAAGCATGAATAATCCAAAACAAATCAAAACTGAAGTTCAAAAGATAAGAATAAACTCGCAGCGTCGACTCCGGTTGTAGATCATCGCTCATTCTCTTACTTCTTTATCGATCGTCTCTTTAATCCCTTGTTGGAGTTATTCCAAAATCATAGGGTGAAGGGTTGAAGGTGGATGATAGATGGTGAAGGCTGGATGATCCATGATGGAGTGAAGGATGTGTAAGGTTGGGATGGAGGGAGGCGTACGTCAATTCTGGACGTAGGGTGAAGGCGTGTGTGATTGATACGAAGGGTGTGCAAAATTCTGGACTCCCGATATATGAAGGAGGCGTGAGTTAATTTTAAAGTTGGGTAGAGGCATGTAGGTCTATCATGTCAATCCTCTCTTACATTATATCATATATTATATATATTTTCCATGAATATTATGAGATGATATCATTAATAGAATATTATATTCCTTAATAAAATGTAATATATTTTATCTATTTGGTTGCCAATCAAAATCTCCTACTCTTTTTGTCACGTCGTGAAGAATGATACCCCAGAATTAAATAATATCTCAATTCCACATGATCCCCTTTTTCTCGTGCATAATTCTCGTCCGATTGTTTCATAATTAGTGGCGCCAGGGCGCTGAATGCATTCTGCATGGTGTATGACTTTTTCACTTTCCAACCTCAAATTGGGTCATTGTCATATTTATGCATTTTTTTATCATCTTTTAGTAATAAAATATCTCGTCTCTTGGATTCCTACAAAACAACAAAAACAACTGAAAACGCGTAATATTATCCATAAATCACAGTCAAATTTAATGAGAAAGCATAGAAATATAAGTACAAAAATGACACTTACCACCTCCTCCCCCATCCCCACCAGCACCACCTCCTCCATCTCCACCGCCGCCATCACCACCCCCACCTCCTCCCCGATCTCCACACCTCCGCCACCAATCACCGCTTCCGCCTCCTCCACGATCTCCACCCACCACCGCCATCGCCACATCTACCTCATCCCCGATCTCCACCCCCGCCACCTTCATCACCACCCCCACCTCCTCTCTGATCTCCACCACCTCCACCACCATCCATGACACCTCTTCCTCCCCCATCCCCACCGCCGCCACCTCCGCCGCCACCACCACCACCACCATCACCCCCTCTGCCTCTTTCCCCATCTTCACCAGCACCAACACCATCACCACGCCCGCTTCCTGCCAGATCTCCACCATCTCCGCCACCTCCACCACCATCACCCCCTCCGCCTCCTCCCCCATCTCCACCACCACCACCAACATCACCACCCCCGCCTCCTCCAAGATCTCCACCACCATCACAGCCTCCGCCTCCTCCCCTATCTCCACCCCGCCATCGTCATCACCTCCTCCTCCATCTCCACCCCCACCACCATCTCCCCCACCTCCGACTCCACCACCATCACCACCATCGCAAGGGGATGGACCACTTGCTGATATTCTTCTTTTGATTGATGCTGCGGGTGGGATACTTCTCGGGTGACCGCAGAGGTTGTTCGGTGATGTGCCTCTGGGGGTCACGGGAGGATGGACCATTCGACTGTATCAATCCACTATATTGGATGTGTGCCTATGGCTGTGTGCCTATTGATATTGTTCAGAGCTCTGTTCCGGTGCATAGTAGGTGGGTCAAGGGGCCCAGGAAAAATATGAATTTTGGATAAAATGTTATATATTTTCGAGTATGCATCACATGTTATTGATGTCTCATGTCATTTTCATAGCATGCATGATTTTTATTTACTGGGCATTAGCTCATATAGTTCATGCATTGTAGGTGAGCATGACGATATCTGAGACTCGGACTTACTGAGCAGGGTGATGCGCTCCTACGGGTTTCTGAGATCTGTTGTACATGGATGACGACCTGCTGGGCTATGGGGTTATCTTATTTTGGTTTTTGAGTCTGTGTGATTGAGATTCATATAACTATAATGGTGTTTCTGGTGATATGGATTTTGATTTTTTTTTTTTTTTGTATCCGGATGTGATATAAACAGAGGAGGCCACCACCACCTCCTCCGTCTCCATCACCACCACTACATTCATCCCTGCCAACACCTCCCCCGCCATCCCACCACCATCGCCTCCCCGATCTCCCCACCACCGCCATCACCGCCTCCGCCTCTTCCCCGATCTCCATCCCCACCAACGTTACCACCCCCACCTCCTCCACCTCCACCACCACCGCCCCAGCCATCACCTTCCCCTCTATCCCCCCTTTGCCACCACCACTATCATCGCCTCTCAAATCTCCACCTCTGCCTCTGCCATCACCACCATGGCCTCCTCCCCGATCTCCACCACCACCATTGCCACCCCCGCCTCTTCCCCGATCTCCACCCCGCCTCCTCCTCGATCTCCACCACCGTCCCCATGACCTACCGCACCATAATCGGGTAGTTCACCACCACGGTCAGGATAATCACCATATATATCATCAATAGCAATTAAATTGCATTACTATCTTTATAAAATAATAATAATCTTATGACAATATTAATAATGTATACTGTGCTTTCTCAACAATAAACTCCTTTTACATGTGTTTCTTCTTATGAGGACATTTTTGTATAATAACAAGGTGACGTGCAATTTGGCATCCGAGCCTTATGAAAGTAGCTAGCAACAAAAAATGTGATAAAACGCTAATTTGATGCAGTGCAGTCGAGCATGGAGTGCAATCATTGTCGGCAATCAACAGAGTGGAAAAGTCAAAGCCCATTTAATTTACACGGCTTTGCAGATGGGATGGTAGCAGTTGAGAGATGAGTAAACATTTAATGTTTATGCGTCTTTCTCTTCGGGGAGTTCCTATTTTCGGGGAGCTCCTATAAATAGGGCTCCTCTCCTCTCATCTTTATATCATCCCATTTCAGAGTGTTCTTTCATATCTCTACATTTGAGTGTGTATTCTATAATATTTGTGAAGTAGTTTTTCTCCTATATTGAGATTGTTGTTCTCTTTGAAAGATAGAGAGAGGTTGTAACCCACAAAATATTATAACGAAATCTTTTCATCTTGCCCGTGGTTTTTACCCTAATAATTTTTCGGGGTTTTCCACGTAAATTCTGGTGTCCATTTTTGTAAGGGCCCCCTTAGCCCTTAACCCCTAATTAGTGTATTAACCACTATGTGTGTCACATGCTTTCAATAAAAAAAATCAATCGGGAAGCTCAGATGATACTTTACCATTGAATGTCAATTACAAAATTTTCCTTTAATACTCAATGTTATAAGATCATCATCCTAACAATAAAAGACTCATATGTTTGCCCTTTACCAACCCCTTGGTGCCACTTTTCACATTGTGAACTTTTGTAAAAATTTGGGCAGAGTCTCCCCATAAATAGAGCTATCCCAAAGAAAAGCACAACACATAACATAATTCCCGGCCAGGGAACACATAATACTCATCATAATGCAGTAATACCAGTAAATTCCCAGCCAGGGAAGACACCACACATATGACGACAACAGTGGGTTTCAACACCCACATAATACACCAATGACTCTCATATCATTTAGCAATTTAACCTCTAATTGCATGCAACCTCAAATGAAAGAGAGAAAGGCTCATGCCTTTATATACAATCCATATACAAGTAAAATCGTGCTCACATGCGAGCATCATGAATATGTATAAAATCCTCAGGTGGATATATAGGTACTCTATACGATACCGTGCTCCATCAAGCCCTGGTACCACGATCCTGGGAGTACCTCAAATCAACAGCTCGAGCTCAGCTCCACAGCCATCGATGTACATGTTCACCTGTCCCAACAGAGACAGCCCCCAACGGGGTGAGCATACCAATACACAAAATCCCATAATCACAATAATGAAATTCATAATTTACAACAAAGGTAAATACAAATGAATTTAAATGATACTCCCTGGATGGCAACCTCATACGGGATTCCGTGTACTGTCCCTGTCCTCAAAATCATCAAACTCATCAAATCTCAAAAATCAGTAAATCAACACATTGATTAACTTATCGCATGCCTAATCCTCGAATATCAACAGATAGTGATTGAAAATTCATTAAACATGCAATTATAGATATCTCAATATCTAATACTGATTTCACAACCTCGCTATCAATCACAGATAGCTCAAATGCCTAGCATTTGTTTTACCAATCCTTCATTATACCTAGACATCTCAAATGTCTTATAATGAATACATGATTCTACGAACCTAGACATCTCAAATGTCTCATAATGAATACATGATTCTACGAACCTAGACATCTCAAATGTCTTATAATAGATACATGATTCTACAACCCTAGACATCTCAAATGTCTTATAATAGATACATATGAACCCAGTACCCCTTATATCTTGTAAGAGTTATCCTACTCTAGTGTCACGCACGCTACAAGCGGCGATATCAAGATTTGGTCGTTCCTTGGCTATATCAACATATATGTATAACCATACGCACAATATTCAATGAAATCAAAATACCTTATGCATTTCACATATATAGTAATGCTCGTACGTCGCACGTACCTTAAATCTCCGAAGTCCGAGCCAAACCTTGCTCGAGTTCCATGCCCCGAGGAATGATGTGCCAATCGAAAATCGGAAGAAATCGGACGAAAATCGATGAACCCTAGAAATTGGGGATCGACGCCTCCAGCCAAAATCCGACTTCAAAACGCGACGAAACTTCGAATTGACGGAGGGGAAAGCTGCGCCTCGACGAGACGAAGCCGGTGACAGGTCGCACGCGCCGAACGGCGGCCGGACGGCGGCGGGCGCACGGCCTAAAGCCGCGGGTGCTGGTCCAGACGGGAACTCGCGCGCGGGAGAGAGAGAGAAGAGAAATTGGGGCTGAAATGGAATTTTATGAAAAATTTGGGTTCAATTGGTATTTATAGCAAAAATACCCCGAAAAATTAATAGCCCCACAATTACATCATGATTCATTAAAAATCATCTGTTTTCAAAAACTCTCTCTCTAACTCCAAAACCCCCTACCGGTGCTCACACAGCACCCGAGATCCCGAGACACATCAAAAACCCAACTCTTAGGTTTTTCACCCAAATGAGAATACAATCTCAACCTCTGGATCCAACGATCCCAACTACCCAGATAAACGAGCCCAGAAGGCCCAACACCTCGATTAAATTCCAAAACGCCACGTAAAACCACTTTAGGGATTATTAACACTACGGGATTAACACCTATAATCCCTGGTCATCACAATATCCCCCACTTAAAAGAATTTCGTCCTCGAAATTGCACCGGTGTATCACATAACACCTAGGCTACACAACAACATGAAGCCATAACCTCGATTCTTGACCATATCAGAATCGTATTAATAAAACGCGAGGATACTTACCTCTCATCAAACTCTGAAACAGAGCGACTTACCAAAACCAACCTATCACCCAAGAGGCAAAACGTACCTCGATGCGGGTCATCCCAAAAGTCAGTCTCTCATGACTGCAAAACAACCTATACTTACGACTGTAGATCGGACAGTCATCCTTAGTTCTAATACAACTAGTAAGAACGCATCCTGAATGACACCTCAACCGTGAGAACGTTGACCTCGTGTCAAACTCTGGAGTGGAATAGACTTCCAAATCCATCATAACGTCAAAGAGCGTCAGCACAGCTCAACGCTAATGATCCAAAAGCAGTGAGTCAACTGAAACTGCGAGGATTCGAATCGCTCCTGATTCTATCGTAGATATCATTCCATGACATCTCTATCAAGACTCACGATGTCTAACTTACCTCGTTACGAGGGAAACACTAGTATACCACGGTGTACACATACCAAACCTGGTTTCCACTATACAGACCACCTCCATCCAAGGAGCAGTTGCACCCTCTGCAACTCGGATCGGGCAACTCACGGCCACCGATCCACACAAAAGACATATCACAAGATGTCCACCTCCGGATATCCCAAGAACCACATCCTGGTCGTAATAAACAATCGAGACTCCACAGAGTTTCAAAATTTGAAAGGACATGCAATAAACCTATTGCATCCTCAACGCTTGTGTCGACAGCGACACCCAACCAATCCGAATTCCTGCCATCCTTTGATAATCCTAACTTGGGAAGGCTATCGCATAACTCGGAGGGAAACACCAATAATGAAATACCTTAACCCTCACAAGATAATCCCTCCTCAAGGGAAGTCAACTAACTTCACGATTATCCCTCATAATCATCGTGCCATGGAGATTCCCAATCTCAAGGTGTTCCATATCTCTCATCAGAGATTTAACCATCCTAAAATAGCATAACTCTATGCTTGACAGAAAGAAAATCAACTACTGGCATCCGTATACTCATCGGTATACCTGCCTAAGCACGAATACCTCATGCATACTCAATGCACTTGGCTCGGGTATCTGCAACATATCCCTAAGCCCCAAATACAACTGTCAATCCAGAGTCATTCCCATCCAAAGGAGAATGAAAATCGACAATCAACAACACGGCGTGATTCTCAAAATCAACACCACAAGCACCAACTCATCGAATCTTTCAAAGATTCCCAAATAGGTATAATACTACCTCCTTCCTCACAAGGGAAGTGCCATCGAACTCGAGATCCACTAGTCTCGAACCACCGTTCGGAAAACTGGATACAATAACACCCATTGTATCCTTAATACACGGGTTCCCTTAGATTGAGTCAATAACGACCTGATGACTCTCTTGTTGGTACTCCAACATCCTGAGCTGTCCCAGACAAGTCTCACCAAGATTAAACATAAACGTATACACGTTTCAGTGAGGCATGTACAACCTCAGCCTCAACCTCAAATGATATGGTGACCACTAGAGTCCACCAGAATCCACATCGTATCACCTTACGATTTGCCAACTTGGTTCCAACGAGCAGTATAACGGCTCTAGCAAGCCCCTCATGGTGCTGCACACACACGGCAGACAAACTGGTCGCTGCCTCTCTAGGTTCACCTCAAACCTACCAATAAGACGGACGTTTCTACATGGTATATCATACTATGGGAAGAAAACTCAATAGAGTAGTGGGTCTTTATCCAACATTCCTCTAATGTCGATACACCCTGGACACTCCAATGTCCCTATGTACTTAACATAACCTGATCCTACTCCCTTAGGACCCATCCTACACCCTCAAGGGTGGTGTGACCATGTCTACCACATGTCACATCGACAGAAAACGAGTACTTTCCTCCATGATTACTCATGTCGTCAAATCACATGGCCAAAAGCCATTCCAACGAGCATATCTCAAGGGTATCACCACTCGTAATATGATCACCCCAAACGTAAGCTGCGGTACAATCACATGTACAGCGCATCCATCCATTCCTCGAGCAACCCGCTCGGTATAAGGGTCACGTTAATCGGTGCCGCACACACCACCTTGTGCTCGGTACTGGCACCCAAGGCATACCACTGAATACGTATACTCAACGCATCGATCATCGTAACGATGATGCATGTCTAATAAGACATCTCCTACACCATCGTCATCGTCATCCTGTGACGACGCATGCCAACTCATGGCATCTAAGACATTGTCAACTAGTGACGATACATGTACATCAGCGTATGTCATCCAATATCATGCTAGTAAAATAGTCATAATAAAACATGTATAACAATGCATCCAGCTACAATAAAGCTAATAAAATAGCAATATCTCATACCTCATCGCTAACAATATAGCGTCATACCTGTCTCCGTCGCTCAATAATAGTGCGTAATCAGCACCCATCGCTCGAAGGCGGCAAAATCCTGTGCTGAGTACATAGCGGCAAAATCCCTCGCTATAGAATCGACGGCATGACACCTCGTCATATAATAAGTGGCATGAAATCTCGCTATACACCTGAGCATGAATCATCGTCCACATAGTAGCGGAAAGAGGCATCGCTATCAATACACCTGGCGGAATGAACCATCGCCTATCAATATAGCGGAATGAACCATCGCTATAAATATACCTGGCGGAATGAACCATCGCCAATCAATATAGCGGAATGAACCATCGCTATAAATCGTGTCCTCATAGAGAAATGAATACAAATCGTCACAAGAAATTATGGTTCCTCCTTCCTTTTCCACGTAAGCAGAATTCTCGCTCCTTATGGAAATCCACGTAAGCGGAATTTTTCCTCGCTTCCTATGGAATCCATGTCAACAGAATTCTTGCTTCTTATGGAATTGAGTCACTTATCAGTAGTGCATTTCAATGCTTCCTACTACTCCACATAAGCGGAATTTTTCCTCGCTTCATATGGACCTTAGCATAAGCATTGAAATCCTCACTAGGATAACCTGGACTCGTGAAATATCAATAGTGCATTTCAATGCTTCTTACTACTCCATATAAGCGGAATTCTTCCTCGCTCATATGGACCTTAGTGTAAGCATTGAAATCCTCACTTTATATTTCACAATATACATATGCAAAACGATGCGTATCAACATGTATCATATCATAATGCACTATCTTATGCATACCTTGATTTACCTTGTGTTAAATGACTAAACACATAATACATGTTGCCCTTGGGATGCCCGTACATATGTATAATCATCATTCCTTTTTGTACTCCATATTTCCTGTAACCTGCAACCATCAGGGTTAACAGCAATAGCCATATACGCTATGCATCAACATTCAATACATAATAAAAACACATTATAAGAATGTATGGTTCACAAATAAATGTCATGACATCCTTCCTCCTTAAATCCTTATTTCAATCCTGAGCCCTTATCATTAGTACATTTTAATGCTTCTTGCTACTCCATGTAAGCGGAATCCTTCCTCGCTTCCAATGGACCTTAGCGTAAGCAATTAAAATCCTTACTAAGATAACCTTAACTCGTGAATTTCAATCCTGAGCCCTTATCATTAGTACATTTTAATGCTTCTTGCTACTCCATGTAAGCGGAATGCTTCCTCGCTTCCAATGGACCTTAGTGTAAGCCATTAAAATCCTTACTAAGATAACCTTGACTCGTGAAATACACCTCATATATTTCACAACATACATATGCAAAAACAATGCATAATAACATGTATCATAACCTTAATGCACCACATTGCATTCATCATGTGTCAACAAGACA
The DNA here is from genome assembly GCA_907163345.1 of Haberlea rhodopensis. Classification (NCBI taxonomy): domain Eukaryota; kingdom Viridiplantae; phylum Streptophyta; class Magnoliopsida; order Lamiales; family Gesneriaceae; genus Haberlea; species Haberlea rhodopensis. The sequence continues at coordinate 38,210 of CAJQUN010001790.1, forward strand.
ACATAAAGTACATGTTACCTCGGAAATATCCCTTTACCTGATTTTCTTAAAACCAGCTTCCTTGGCACATAACACACGGAGTGCCAGACATCCCTATTAATGCCATCCTATCGTGTTCCACACGATTCCTGCAACCACAATGGTTAGCAATACCACTTTTCATATCATAATAGCACATAAACAATTTGTTATGTCATACAACATTAATGCCATCATGCATAAATATGTGCTATCAATAACTTCCTAGGCCCTTAACAGCCCCAATGAGCAACCACTGCTCTGATACCACTAATGTAAGGGCCCCCTTAGCCCTTAACCCCTAATTAGTGTATTAACCACTATGTGTGGCACATGCTTTCAATAAAAAAAATCAATCGGGAAGCTCAGATGATACTTTACCATTGAATGTCAATTACAAAATTTTCCTTTAATACTCAATGTTATAAGATCATCGTCCTAACAATAAAAGACTCATATGTTTGCCCTTTACCAACCCCTTGGTGCCACTTTTCACATTGTGAACTTTTGTAAAAATTTGGGCAGAGTCTCCCCATAAATAGAGCTATCCCAAAGAAAAGCACAACACATAACATAATTCCCGGCCAGGGAACACATAATACTCATCATAATGCAGTAATACCAGTAAATTCCCAGCCAGGGAAGACACCACACATATGACGACAACAGTGGGTTTCAACACCCACATAATACACCAATGACTCTCATATCATTTAGCAATTTAACCTCTAATTGCATGCAACCTCAAATGAAAGAGAGAAAGGCTCATGCCTTTATATACAATCCATATACAAGTAAAATCGTGCTCACATGCGAGCATCATGAATATGTATAAAATCCTCAGGTGTATATATAGGTACTCTATACGATACCGTGCTCCATCAAGCCCTGGTACCACGATCCTGGGAGTACCTCAAATCAACAGCTCGAGCTCAGCTCCACAGCCATCGATGTACCTGTTCACCTGTCCCAACAGAGACAGCCCCCAACGGGGTGAGCATACCAATACACAAAATCCCATAATCACAATAATGAAATTCATAATTTACAACAAAGGTAAATACAAATGAATTTAAATGATACTCCCTGGATGGCAACCTCATACGGGATTCCGTGTACTGTCCCTGTCCTCAAAATCATCAAACTCATCAAATCTCAAAAATCAGTAAATCAACACATTGATTAACTCATCGCATGCCTAATCCTCGAATATCAACAGATAGTGATTGAAAATTCATTAAACATGCAATTATAGATATCTCAATATCTAATACTGATTTCACAACCTCGCTATCAATCACAGATAGCTCAAATGCCTAGCATTTGTTTTACCAATCCTTCATTATACCTAGACATCTCAAATGTCTTATAATGAATACATGATTCTACGAACCTAGACATCTCAAATGTCTCATAATGAATACATGATTCTACGAACCTAGACATCTCAAATGTCTTATAATAGATACATGATTCTACAACCCTAGACATCTCAAATGTCTTATAATAGATACATATGAACCCAGTACCCCTTATATCTTGTAAGAGTTATCCTACTCTAGTGTCACGCACGCTACAAGCGGCGATATCAAGATTTGGTCGTTCCTTGGCTATATCAACATATATGTATAACCATACGCACAATATTCAATGAAATCAAAAATACCTTATGCATTTCACATATATAGTAATGCTCGTACGTCGCACGTACCTTAAATCTCCGAAGTCCGAGCCAAACCTTGCTCGAGTTCCATGCCCCGAGGAATGATGTGCCAATCGAAAATCGGAAGAAATCGGACGAAAATCGATGAACCCTAGAAATTGGGGATCGACGCCTCCAGCCAAAATCCGACTTCAAAACGCGACGAAACTTCGAATTGACGGAGGGGAAAGCTGCGCCTCGACGAGACGAAGCCGGTGACAGGTCGCACGCGCCGAACGGCGGCCGGACGGCGGCGGGCGCACGGCCTAAAGCCGCGGGTGCTGGTCCAGACGGGAACTCGCGCGCGGGAGAGAGAGAGAAGAGAAATTGGGGCTGAAATGGAATTTTATGAAAAATTTTGGGTTCAATTGGTATTTATAGCAAAAATACCCCGAAAAATTAATAGCCCCACAATTACATCATGATTCATTAAAAATCATCTGTTTTCAAAAACTCTCTCTCTAACTCCAAAACCCCCTACCGGTGCTCACACAGCACCCGAGATCCCGAGACACATCAAAAACCCAACTCTTAGGTTTTTTCACCCAAATGAGAATACAATCTCAACCTCTGGATCCAACGATCCCAACTACCCAGATAAACGAGCCCAGAAGGCCCAACACCTCGATTAAATTCCAAAACGCCACGTAAAACCACTTTAGGGATTATTAACACTACGGGATTAACACCTATAATCCCTGGTCATCACAATATCCCCCACTTAAAAGAATTTCGTCCTCGAAATTGCACCGGTGTATCACATAACACCTAGGCTACACAACAACATGAAGCCATAACCTCGATTCTTGACCATATCAGAATCGTATTAATAAAACGCGAGGATACTTACCTCTCATCAAACTCTGAAACAGAGCGACTTACCAAAACCAACCTATCACCCAAGAGGCAAAACGTACCTCGATGCGGGTCATTCCAAAAGTCAGTCTCTCATGACTGCAAAACAACCTATACTTACGACTGTAGATCGGACAGTCATCCTTAGTTCTAATACAACTAGTAAGAACGCATCCTGAATGACACCTCAACCGTGAGAACGTTGACCTCGTGTCAAACTCTGGAGTGGAATAGACTTCAAAATCCATCATAACGTGAAAGAGCGTCAGCACAGCTCAACGCTAATGATCCAAAAGCAGTGAGTCAACTGAAACTGCGAGGATTCGAATCGCTCCTGATTCTATCGTAGATATCATTCCATGACATCTCTATCAAGACTCACGATGTCTAACTTACCTCGTTACGAGGGAACCACTAGTATACCACGGTGTACACATACCAAACCTGGTTTCCACTATACAGACCACCTCCATCCAAGGAGCAGTTGCACCCTCTGCAACTCGGATCGGGCAACTCACGGCCACCGATCCACACAAAAGACATATCACAAGATGTCCACCTCCGGATATCCCAAGAACCACATCCTGGTCGTAATAAACAATCGAGACTCCATAGAGTTTCAAAATTTGAAAGGACATGCAATAAACCTATTGCATCCTCAACGCTTGTGTCGACAGCGACACCCAACCAATCCGAATTCCTGCCATCCTTTGATAATCCTAACTTGGGAAGGCTATCGCATAACTCGGAGGGAAACACCAATAATGAAATACCTTAACCCTCACAAGATAATCCCTCCTCAAGGGAAGTCAACTAACTTCACGATTATCCCTCATAATCATCGTGCCATGGAGATTCCCAATCTCAAGGTGTTCCATATCTCTCATCAGAGATTTAACCATCCTAAAATAGCATAACTCTATGCTTGACAGAAAGGAAATCAACTACTGGCATCCGTATACTCATCGGTATACCTGCCTAAGCACGAATACCTCATGCATACTCAATGCACTTGGCTCGGGTATCTGCAACATATCCCTAAGCCCCAAATACAACTGTCAATCCAGAGTCATTCCCATCCAAAGGAGAATGAAAATCGACAATCAACAACACGGCGTGATTCTCAAAATCAACACCACAAGCACCAACTCATCGAATCTTTCAAAGATTCCCAAATAGGTATAATACTACCCTCCTTCCTCACAAGGGAAGTGCCATCGAACTCGAGATCCACTAGTCTCGAACCACCGTTCGGGAAAACTGGATACAATAACACCCCATTGTCTCCCTACTACACGGGTTCCCTTAGATTGAGTCAATAACGACCTGATGACTCTCTTGTTGGTACTCCAACATCCTGAGCTGTCCCAGACAAGTCTCACCAAGATTAAACATAAACGTATACACGTTTCAGTGAGGCATGTACAACCTCAGCCTCAACCTCAAATGATATGGTGACTACTAGAGTCCACCAGAATCCAACATCGTATCACCTTACGATTTGCCAACTTGGTTCCAACGAGCAGTATAACGGCTCTAGCAAGCCCCTCATGGTGCTGCCACACACACGGCAGACAAACTGGTCGCTGCCTCTCTAGGTTCACCTCAAACCTACCAAATAAGACGGACGTTTCCTACATGGTATATATACTATGGGAAGAGAAACTCAATAGAGTAGTGGGTCTTTATCCAACATTCCTCTAATGTCGTATACACCCGTACACTCCATGTCCCTATGTACGTAACATAAACCTGATCCTACTCCCTTAGGACCCATCCCTACACCCTCAAGGGTGGTGTGCCATGTCTACCACATGTCACATCGACAGAAAACGAGACTTTCCTCCATGATTACTCATGCTCGTCAAATCACATGGCCAAAAGCCATTCCAACGAGAATATCTCAAGGGGTATCACCACTCGTAATATGATCACCCCCAACGTAAGCTGCGGTACAATCACATGTTTACAGCGACATCCATCCATTCCTCGAGCAACCCGCTCGGTATAAGGGTCACGTTAATCGGTGCCGCACACACCACCTTGTGCTCGGTACTGGCACCCAAGGCATACCACTGAATATGTATACTCAAACGCATCGATCATCGTAACGATGATGCATGTCTAATAAGACATCCTCCTCACCATGTCATCGTCATCCTGTGACGACGCATGCCAACTCCATGGCATCTAAGACATTGTCAACTAGTGACGATCATGTACATCAGCGTATGTCATCCACTATCATGCTAGTAAAAATAGTCATATAAAAACATGTATATCAATGCATGCCAGCTACAATAAAGCTAATAAAATAGCCATATCTCATACCTCATCGCTAACAATATAGCGTCATACCTGTCTCCGTCGCTCAATAATAGTGCGTAATCAGCACCCATCGCTCGAAGGCGGCAAAATCCTGTGCTGAGTACATAGCGGCAAAAATCCCTCGCTATAGAATCGACGGCCTATGACACCTCGTCATATAATAAGTGGCATGAAACCTCGCTATACACCTGAGCATGAATCATCGTCCCACATAGTAGCGGAAAGAGGCATCGCTATCAATACACCTGGCGGAATGAACCATCGCCTATCAAATATAGCGGAATGACCATCGCTATAAAATACCTGGCGGAATGAACCATCGCCAATCAATATAGCGGAATGAACCATCGCTATAAATCGTGTCCTCATAGAGAAATGATAAAAATCGTCACAAGTAAATTATGGTTCCTCCTTCCTTTTCCACGTAAGCAGACTTCTCGCTCCTTATGGAAATCCACGTAAGCGGAATTTTTCCTCGCTTCCTATGGAATCCATGTCAGCAGAATCTTGCTTCTTATGGAATTGAGTCACTTATCAGTAGTGCATTTCAATGCTTTCCTACTACTCCACATAAGCGGAATTTTTCCTCGCTTCATATGGACCTTAGCATAAGCATTGAAATCCTCACTAGGATAACCTGGGACTCGTGAAATATCAATAGTGCATTTCAATGCTTCTTACTACTCCATATAAGCGGAATTCTTCCTCGCTCATATGGACCTTAGTGTAAGCATTGAAATCCTCACTTATATTTCACAATATACATATGCAAAACGAGGCGTATCAACATGTATCATATCATAATGCACTATCTTATGCATACCTTGATTTACCTTGTGTTAAATGACTAAACACATATAATACATGTTGCCCTTGGGATGCCCGTACATATGTATAATCATCATTCTTTTTGTACTCCATATTTCCTGTAACCTGCAACCATCAGGGTTAACAGCAATAGCCATATACGCTATGCATCAACATCAAACATAATAAAAAACACATTATAAGAATGTATGGTTCACAAATAAATGTCATGACATCCTTCCTCCTTAAATCCTTATTTCAATCCTGAGCCATTATCATTAGTACATTTTAATGCTTCTTGCTACTCCATGTAAGCGGAATCCTTCCTCGCTTCCAATGGACCTTAGCGTAAGCAATTAAAATCCTTACTAAGATAACCTTGACTCGTGAATTCAATCCTGAGCCCTTATCATTAGTACATTTTAATGCTTCTTGCTACTCCATGTAAGCGGAATGCTTCCTCGCTTCCAATGGACCTTAGCGTAAGCATTAAAATCCTTACTAAGATAACCTTGACTCGTGAAATACACCTCATATATTTCAAAACATACATATGCAAAAACAAATGCATAATAACATGTATTCATAACCTTAAGGCAACACCTTGCATTCATCATGTGTCAACAAGACAACATTAAGTACATGTTACCTCGGAAATATCCCTTTACCTGATTTCTTAAAACCAGCTTCCTTGGCACATAACACACGGAGTGCCAGACATCCCTATTAATGCCATCCTATCGTGTTCCACACGATTCCTGCAACACAATGGTTAGCAATACCAATTTCATATCATAATAGCACATAAAATTGTTATGTCATACAACATTAATGCCATCATGCATAAATATGTGCTATCAAGAACTTCCTAGGCCCTAACACGCCCCAATGAGCAACCACTGCTCTGATACCACTAATGTAGGGCCCCCTTAGC
>CAJQUN010001791.1:0-44843 GCA_907163345.1 Haberlea rhodopensis
CACTTCTATCCCCTGAACCAAACCAGCCTTAGAGATTATGTCATCCAAGAGGGATTTTAGATTGTTAGAGAGAAGAATGAAAAAGCTAGATGCAGTGTGCTGCACCTATGTCCTTGGAGAATTCATGCATCTCCAATGGATGATGAAGTAACTTACATGGTGAAGTGTAATGGCCCAATGTAATGGCCTAATATTAATAAAATTAATTGGCCAAATTTTGAATAAAATTATAAAAGTGATAATTTATAATAATGATAATAATGATAACAATAATAATCATAATAAATATTTAGAAGGGTCGAGAAAGCCAAACATTTGGCCCAATATTCTTCATCTTCGTCGTGCATATCCCTCCCTCTTCATTTTCCGCAACTTTCAGTTTTAATCCTTAATTGTATCGCCTCAAATTCGTAACCGTAAGAGCCATCCATCAACCCCTCTATTTAGACCCCTGGGAAACGTAATCAGTGGGGGAATCTCAAGAGGGTCGAGAACAATCGAGCGAAGGAAGTCCATAATTGTGGAAAATCTGGTATGAAAATCGTCGCCTCATTGCTTGAAACTTTCATATAGCTGTATTAAAACGATAATATTCATGCCTGTGAGTTGTTTGGATATGGAAATCGTGAAAAAATTTCTGCCTGATATATGGTTGAACAGTGTGTGAACGCCGGCTTCGGGATAGGCTAAATCTTAAATCGATTTTACCATTTACAATTAATAGATAAGGTGTTAAGCTATTTTAAGCTGCAAATTACTTGGAGCATGGTGATTATTCAAAGTGTTGTTTTTTTTTTTTAGTTCTAAGCTACTGGAGTGTGTTATTACAAACATGTTATCTTGCAAATCATTAGTTTTGGGAAAATATAATGTTTCTTTGTTTTTGAAAATGTCCTATAAGATTCTTCAATTTATAAAATAAGATTGTAGTCGCAGGTATGGGGTTTTAGGTTGAAGCATAGACAATTATGTTTCTTTATTTATTTAGAAAGGGCATAGATGTTCATCCTTAATTCCTTAATGTCACCATATATATTAAATTGATTTAGTTGTATATTATGCTTCACTTTTTGTTAAAGTAGATATCTAATAATCTTTAAATGGATAAATTAGAATAGGTAATAGGGATGCTATGATAATTGAATCAAAGAATACTACATAGTTAAACGAGTAAATTGGATATTATTTTAATGACGTTGAAATGTGTGATAGGAAATTTTGATACCTGTGATATTGTTTGGAACTTTTAGCTTAAACAAGTTTTAGGAAGCTTCGAGGTACGTACACATGGAGTTGGCATTTTTCGCAAATTATTTTAAGTATTTTCTATTATTTATTTTTGATTTGGGATAGTAAGTATGCAAGTTTATTTGGAAAAAAAGGATTTTCGATAGAAATGTGATTTGTTGAAAAATGAAATTTTGAACATCATTTATTATGTGTGAAAAACTATTTTGAGATGCCATGCATGTTTTGATTCAGTGAATATGATTTGAGGTTGTGAACTGAAGATGTTCTTTGTTTCGTTTGTCTCGCTTGCGACGAGAATAAATAAACGCATTTTGTTTTGCCCAAAGGCAGATGGGGTATAATATCTGTCGATACCCTTCCAGCGGGTATAGTCTGGAATGATATCATTACAGACAATAGTATGGTTATTATGTGACTGTTATATGATATTGTTTGTATTCGTTGGTTATCTGTGCAGTTATTTCTGTTATGAATCTGCTTTGTGAAAGTTAGCTCTGTTAACTGTTCAGATTAACTCATATATGTGTGAAAGTTATTTTGATATGAAAATGTATTATTATTCGTCACATTATGAAAATGATGTTTTTAATACTTTTGACAAATGTTTCTTATGCTTACTATAAAATACTGCAACTTACATTTACCTGTAATGTGACATATTAAAGATGGCGTCGAAGACATAGATGATGCGGATATAGAGAATATTTAGATATATAATGAAGTTTGATGATGTTGAGGATGTTATGTTATTTTGAGGACATGGATTTAGTTTTATTATGTTTTTAGCTTGGTTTTGAAGTTGAGACTTAGTTATATTATTATTGGGATATTGGTATTGTTGGATTGAGTGATCTGGCTAATCACTGGGTTCAAATTTTAAGGGGAGACTCTGCCCAAATTTTTTTAGAAGTCAAAGTCAAATTTTATTAAGGGGGGTGTATTGGTTATAGACTTGTATTGACTTTTATTGACTTTTATGGAGTTTAAAAGTCTAGAGGTATTCAATCCAAACTTTTATATACTCTACAAAAGTCTAATGGTATTCAAGACAGACTTTCATAGAGTTTTAAAAAGTCAGGTGGTATTCAAACTTGAATTTTTAAAACTCCATAAAAGTCTATAGGTATCCAAAATCTCATAGACTTTTAATGACTTCTGTTGAAATCTTTATGTACAAACTTTAATGCCCCATGTACATCCCAAAAAAGTTAAAAATTCTCCACCACTCCTAGTAAAGATTTGGAATGACTTTTAATTCCTAATTACCATCATCTCTTTTACTCTTTGCTATTTTCATTTCCGACACGATCACCTCCCCATTGGCTTTTCCTCCCCTGTTTTCTACATGTACCCTTTCTTTAATTCCTAATGTGCGGCTCTTTCTTGAAGATGCAAAAATGTTGTTCAATATTTGCCATGCAAAAGAATTGAATAGGTATTTTTCACATTTTTACTGTTAAAAAAGTAAAATATGTTTACATTAATAGTAAAAAAAAATTATATGTTGAAGAAGTTATTTATGTTCAATTGTTAGTTCAAATAAATCAATTATAAGTAATAAAATCTATAGAGTCTATAAAATTATTTTGATAATTCCGTGTAATTCTATAAAATTATTAGAAATCTATCAATTTCATAAAAGTCCATCATTTAAAAAAGTCATTAAAAGTCGATAAAGTCCATAGAAATCTATTGAAAAAGTCTACGAGACTCTATACAAATCTTTTTATAACTCCATGAAATTCTATAAAAGTCAATAGAAATCTATCTAACTCCATAAAAGTCAATCATTTAAAAAAGTCATTAAAAGTCAATAAAAGTCTAGATTGAATACACCCCCTCTAAGTCAACACATTTTAGTTCGTTATGAAAATTTGAACGTTTCCCTAAACAGAATTTCAAAGTGATAACAAATTTTTGAATTGAGTGAAGCATTGTGTTCGAGGTGGAAACCCAAATATGAATTTGGGAACAATGAATGAGGTGGACATCACGAACATATGCCTCATTATAGCTGGAGTTTTGCAACAAAATGTCGTTGCGGCACCACCACAGCCGGAACAACGGAGAAGGACCGAATTTGAGAGATTTAGAGCACTCCGACCACCGTACTTTGGAAATGAAACTGATCCCTTGAAAGCTGAAGAATGGCTGACTAATATCGAGGAATTACTTAAAGCTATAAATATTGCCGATTGAGAAAAAGTTACAGTGTTGACCCCATTCCTAGAAGGAAATGCAAAGCACTGGTGGACCTCAGTGGAAGCAAGTATGGGACGAAATTCCATCACCTGGACGAGTTTTAGAGAGAAATTTCTGCATGAGTATTTCCCTGACGCGGTCCGAATGGCTAAAGAAGATGAATTTTTGAGGCTAAGACAAACCGATAATATGAGTGTGCTGGAATACCTTAGGAAGTTCCAAGAGCTGGGAAGATTATGTCCTCTATATTTGCAATCTGAGAACAGCAAGATTACAAGGTTCAGACAAGGCCTTCACACTGGCATCAGGCTTAAAGTGGCACCTCTCATGGATACTAAATTTGATGAACTCATGGAGAGGGCGTTGTTCGTGGAATATGAATCGAGGAATCTAGAAACCCCTCAAAATCGAAAGCGAAAGTCTGAATTCGGAAATAGAGATCAGAGGCTGCTACCTCGCAAACAGATGAACATTGAGACTAAGAAGAATGAAGTCTTCCCAAAGTGCAATCGAAGTCATACAGGGGAGTGCTACTGGAACACTGGAGGTTGCTTCAAATGTGGATCTAAAGATTATCGGATTTGAGACTGTCCCCTTATGAAGCAAACCTCGGGAACAAATCAACAACGTGGACAACAACAGCGCAATCAAACTAAATTGTATGTTTTCCGTGCTGAAGAGGATCATGAGCTGATCGGAGGTAAATTAAATTCTTGAATCAAGATGTTTATGTGTTATTTGATTCTGGCGCCTCAAATTCCTTTATATCCGAGTCTTGTGTGGAGAAGCTTGGTTTGCACTTCAGTCCACTGTTATATATAATGCAAGTATTGAGTCCATTAGGAAAGACCAGTCTCAATTAAATATGTATGCAATGACGTAACACTACGTGGAAAATGAAGAAGTCAAGGCCAACTTGTTTATTATCAACACGAAAGAATTCAACATGATTCTGGAAATTGATTGGCTGAGCAGTGCTAGGGTTCGCATTGATTGTTATCGAAAGATCATAACATTGCGAACAGATTCAGGCAAGGAGATATGTTATGAGGGTGTGACCTTGCACGAATGATTTTGTGGCCATGTGTCTGAAGTGGAAGCAAAAATAAGAAAGATTTGCATGGTGAATGAATTCTTGGATGTTTTTCCCGATGATTTGCCAGGACTGCCACCAATTCAAAGTACGGAAATTTCCATTGATATTATTCCGGGAACAGAACCGATTAAGCACCCTATAGGATGTCACCAGTAGAGCTAAAAGAGTTGAAAGGACAATTGAAGGAACTACAAGATAAAGGTTTCATAAGGCCTAGTGTGTCACCTTGGGGAGCACCGATATTGTTTGTGAAGAAAAAGATGGCAGTATGAGAATGTGTATTGATTACAAGGAGTTGAATCGAGTCACCGGAAGAATAAATATCCACTACCGAGAATCGACGATTTATTCCACCAGTTACAAGGTGCTCAAATATTCTCGAATATTGACTTGAGATCTGTATATCATCAACTCAGAATTAAAGAGCAGGATATTCACAAAACTGCATTTCGAACCAGATACGGACATTATGAATTCTTAGTGATGCCGTTTGGACTTACCAATGCACCAGCAGCATTTATGGTATTAATGAATCACGTATTCCGAGAATGGCTCGACAAATTCATCATAGTGTTCATTGATGATATATTGATCTATTCCAGATCAAGGAAAGAACACGAGGAACATTTGAAGATGACATTTGAAAAGTTACGACAACAACAGTTATTGCAAATTCGAGAAATGTGACTTCTGGTGGGATTCAGAATCTTTTCTGAGGCACATAATTGATGCTGAGGGAATCCGAGTAGACTCAGCAAAGGTTCAAGCTATCACCGAGTGGAAAGTTCCTACATCAGTGACAAAAATTCGAAGTTTTCTGGGCTTGGCCAGATATTACCGAAAATTTGTGGAATGATTTTCTAGAGTCGCATTACCATTTACGAAGTTAACTAGAAAGGGAGTAATGTTTGAATGGGATTCCAAGTGTCAGAAGAGTTTGAGAAGTTGAAAGATCTATTTGTGTCCAGGCACCTATTCTTACATTGCCTGATAGACATGAAGGATTTTGTATCTACAGTGATGCATCAAAAGAATGTTAGGACGTGTGCTCATGCAAAATGTAAGATGATTGCATATGCTTCATGGCAGTTGAATGAACACAAAATGAAGTACCCACCACTCATGACATGGAACTGGCAGCAGTGGTTTGAAATTATGGCGGCACTACCTATATAGAGCCACATGTGATATCTACACAGACCACAAGAGTTTAAAGTATATTTTTACTCAAAGGAGTTGAATATGAGACAGAGAAGATGGTTAGAGCTGATCAAGGACTATGATGTGAAATTGCACTATCATCATGGAAGAGTAACGCAGTAGCTGATGCACTAAGCAGGAAGAGTTACGGATCAATGCTATTGACTACGCAACAGAAACTCATTGATGAGATGCCCAAGTTAAATCTGAATGTCGATTTAAAAGACAACCAGAATGGGACGATGATGTTGTGTAACCTCATGGCACAACCTGATCTTATTGTCAGGATTAAGAGTGCACAATCAAAGGATCCTAAGTGGCAGAATTACATGCAAATGTCTGAATCAAAACCAAGGAAGTTTTAAAATGCATGAAGATGGAACATTGAGATTCAATGATAAACTATTTGTTCCAGCTGTATCAACTCTTAGGGGCGAAGTTTTACAATATTCACATCAGACAGTACTGGCCATGCATCCAGGACAAAATAAAATGTATCAAGATATGAAGCAATTATTCTGGTGGCCAGGAATGAAGCAAGATATCGTGAAATTTGTGTCTAAGTGCATAATGTGTCAACAAGTGAAAGCTGAAAGATAAAAGCCAGCAGGGACACTGAGAAACTTGGACATACCAAGCTGAAAATGGGAACATATTACTATGGACTTTGTGACTGGATTGCCTAGAACCACGACACAGAAGGATTCAGTTTGGGTTATTGTTGATCGACTTACTAAGTGTGCTCATTTTATACCGATGAAGAAGACTACATCAATGAATGATTTAGCACAGCTTTACATTAATCAAATGGTATGTTTGCATGGGATACCAGTTAGTATCATATCAGATAGTGTGATGCCCGGGAATTAATGGTATAAGTCCTGATGTAGTAATGATCCTTAATGGATTTTAACTGTGCAATTATGAATTAATTGCGGTGTTGGGACTTCAGAGGATTTTAAAATCCGGTATTTGGGGTCGTTGGATCCAAGGGTTGAGATTGTATTCTCATCGTGGTGTTAAACCTTGGAATTGGGTTTTTGGTGGGATCTGGGGTCTGGGGTGCTTTGAGTTAGGGCTGGTAATGAAAATTGAGATTGAGAGGTAATTGTTGAACACGGATGATTTTTAATGAGTCATGATGTATTTGTTGAGGACTCGGGATTTTTGATCCTTGGTATAAATATATATATATATATATATATATATATATATACCAAGTGGACTCGGTGTTCAGGCACTCTCTCCTCTCTCTTCTCTCACTTTCACGCCAATCTCCCCTCCCTTTTCCCGTCTTTTCTTCCTTGTAGCAAAATCGATGGAGGCTAGACTTGAGAGCCGGATTTCTCGAAGATAATTTGGTAATATGCTTCCCCTCTTATTTATCTTCGATTTGATTGTAGTATTGTGGTATTTAGTTTTAGTTTTGAGTTGGGGGAAATTATAGATTTTGGGAAAATCTTGGTTCTTGTTTTAAAATGTGTTTAACCCTTGTTGAGTGTCCTAGGGTGTTTATTTGTGGTTAAATCGTGTTGTAGGGAGTTGTGGTCGGTTGGTTGGTTGAGGTTTTGGAAGCTTTTAAAAATGGTGGTTTTCGGGTTTGTGCAGCGACCGATCGATCGGTAGCATCTTACCGATCGATCAGTGCAATTGCGTAGCAATGGGTAAAATTCCGACATTTTACCGATCAATCGATGGCACCTAGCGATCGATCGATAGAGATTAGCGATCGATCGGTGCAATGCCGTAGCCAAAATGTAATTTTTGGGTTTTTTACCGATCGATCGGTAGGTCGAAGATTTTGGTAAATTATTTTGTGTTGTGGTGTCGGTGCATGCTTCACCCGGGGTCTTTTATAATGGTTAATTGTCATGGATTAACGATATAATTGGTGATCGTGAACATGCTTGGGCACGTGGTTGCATGCTTATAATTAATTGTGGATTATTTAATGTGTTTAGCACATAATTCATCGGGTCATGGGACTAAGCCAAGGTTTGATTCGGGCTATGAAATTATAAGGTACGTATAACGTACGAGCATAGTCTTTTGTATTATTGCAACTGTGAAATGCATGATATACTGTTAATGCAATAAATTGGTAAGCATTGCAAATTATATGGTGCCGCTATGGAGTGAGCAACGGTTGAGATGTTGTCGCTATGGAATAAACATTGGTTATGATGCCTCCACTATTGGGCGTTTGAGGTAATGAAATTGTGGAATTAGTGGTTAGAGATATGGAATATCTGTAATCATTGTTTAATGATTTGGTTTATTGATTATGGTATTGTTATTGGGAAACAGATGAGTTAATCAATGTAATAATTAACTGACTTTTGGGAATTTGATGGTTTCGGTTATTTTGAGAACAGGATTAGCACAGGGGATCCCGTATGAGGATGACACTATTCAGGGAGTGTCTTTTAAATTCACCGCTTTACATTTTGTAAATCATATATTGTGATATTGTTATTATTGAGATGGTGGATTGCTATGCTCACCCCGTGTGGGGGCTGTCTCTGTTGGGGCAGGTGGAACAGGTACAGCGGTAGCTCCGGAGTTGAGATCGAGCTATGAATTGGAATTACTTCAGGATCGAGGTACCAGTGCTAGTATTGAGTAGGGTACTTTATACATTAAATACACATTCACTCATTTGATGCTCGCATGTGAGCACTGCTATATGTGTATATGGGTTGTATAAAGGGCATGGGCCTTTCTCTTTTCATTTATGGGTTGCATGCAATTAATTAAGGAATTGCTAAATGAATTGAGAACATGTTAGTGTATTATAAGATGCATACTTAAGGGTTGAGTGGTATGGGGGATTTGAACATTATATGGAATAATGTATGAAATTTTATTGTTGGTATATTATGCTATAGTAGCATGTGGTTTCCCCCTGATTACATGATTATATGCACTAAATACATGGGTTAATACATTAATAGCGGGTTAAGGGAACAGTTCCTTACATTAGTGGTATCAGAGCAGTGGTTTGCTCTTTGGGGCTGTTGAGGGCCTATGAACATGTTGGTCGAAACGGGTAGCACATATTTATGCATGTTGGTAGTTATTGTTCTGTGACACAACTATTTTGCTTCTGTGCGTTCATGCTATGGGATTGTAAATGGAATGTGTTATTGCTAACCATGGTGGTTGCATGGATCGTATGGGATACGGTGGGATAACATTAATGGTAATGTTTGGCACTTGATGTAATAAGTGTTGTGGAACCTGATTTTGTAGGAAAATCAGGGATGAGAAACTGGATATGCTGTCTGAGGACATAAATGGTGGTTAATAGAACAGATAGCACAATCTGGTATGGTTACCCTATGATTATGGATACAGGTATGTGTAGTTTACACATGAGTTATTGTGCTTGCAAAGGTATTGCAATTTTGGTACTGCTACGGGTATATCGACTAGCGATGTATCAGGATACCGCTATCATATCGTAGCGAGGGTCGCTGATATGTCGAAGCGATGATATCATTGAGCCGCTGATATAACGTAGTAGAATTTGTGAATTGTGGTATTAACTGCGCATATTGATATCTTTGTATTGATACATGTATGATGAGATATCAAGTAGAATACTTGACGTTTTCATGTCAAGGCGATGATAGAATACTTGCCGCTGTCATATCAAAGCGATGAAGAATATTTGCCGCTAATATGTAGAAGCAAAGAACACGCCTCTGTCATATATAGCGAGGGATATTATGCCACTCATATGTCATAGCAAGGGGTATTGATGCCGATGTCATGTCAAAGCGAGGGGTATTATATGATAGAGTACTTGCCGCTGTCATATCATAGCGATGAAGAATATTTGCCGCTAATATGTAGAAGCGAAGAACACGCCGATGTCATATTATAGCGAGGGATATTATGCCGCTGATATGTCGAAGCGAGGGGTATTAATGGCGTTGTCATACCATAGCGATGAAGAATATTTGCCGCTAATATGTAGAAACAAAGAAAACGCCGCTGTCATATTATAACGAGGGATATTATGCCGCTGGTATGTCGAAGCGAGGGATATCATATGGCGATGGTTCATGCCACCGGGTATATATAATGATGGTTCATTCCGCTAGTTATATGGCGATGGTTTATGCCGTCGGATATATATAACGATGCTTCATTCCGCTAGTTCTATGGCGATGGTTCATGCCGCCGGGTATATATATAACGATGGTTCATTCCGCTAGTTGTATGGCGATGGTTCATGCCGCCGGGTATATATAGCGATGGTTCATTCCGCTAGTTCTATGGCGATCTTTCATGCCACCAGATATATATAGCGATGGGTTGTGCCGCATATTCTATAGCAATGGTTTATTCCACTGATTCTATAGCGAGGGTCTATTCCGCTGATTTTATAGCGAGGGTTCCGCTGATTCTATAGCGAGGGCTCATGCTGCTGATTTTATAGCAATGGGTCATGCCACTATGTACGTGGAAAGGGATGGTGCCGCCTTCGAACGATGGGTGTTGACTGCGTCCCGCTGTTGGGCAATGAATACAGGTATGCCGCTATCTTGTTAGCGATGAGTTATGGTATATTGCTATTTTGTTAGCGTTATTGTAGATGTCATGTATTGACATGTACCGTCGCGGGTCGACGATGATAATGTGGATGTCATGTGTTGACATGTACCGTCACGGGTTGACGATGTTATTGTGGATGTCATGTATTGACATGTACCGTCACGTGTTATTGAGGATGTCATGTATTGACATGTACAGTCCAGGATGACGATGACATGGTGGATGTTCTATGTGGACGTGTGTCGTCGTTACAATGAAGAATACATTAGGTATATGTATTTAGTCGTATGGTTTGAGTACCGATGGTGGGTACAAGGTGGTGTATGCGTCACTGGATGACAAGACCATTATGCCGAGCAGGTTTGCTCGATGAATAAATGGATGGGTCGTACAGGTAAGTATACCGCAGCACGTATTTGAGGTAAATATTTTACGAGTAGTGGTACCTTTGGGTATACTCGTTGGGATGGTTATGGCCAGGTGACTGGTGGTAGGAGTAGTTATTGAGGCAACTTGCATATACCGATGTGACGTATGATGGACATGGTCACACCCACACAGGAATGTGTGAAATAAATCCTAATGGATTATGATTGCATTGTGGTTGAGTAAGGACACCGGGATGTCCGTTGTGCATTGGTGTTAGAGAAATATTGGGTGATGACCCACTACTCTAATTGATGGTACGGTATAGTATACCGGGATGGAACGTATGATACGTTGGTGGGTTTGGTATAAACCTAAGGGGGCAGCAATCTGCTAGCCATGTATTGTTGCAGTGTTATAGTGAGCTAGTTGTAGCCATTATACTGCTCGTTGGAACCGAGTTTGGTGAATCGTATGATGATACGATGAGGATTTATGGTGGACTCTTGTATTCACTATGTGGCATGAGGTTTGAGGCAGGGAATACCTCACGAGGATGTTTTTACGTTATATGTTTTGAGGGACTTGTACTCGGACATCTCAATTTTGTTGGAAGTACCAACGTGAGTGTCGACAAGTCATTGTTGGCTATGGTTGAGAATCCTTGCATATGAAATGCAATGGGGGACACAATCGAAATTGTGGGATATAGTTAGTGGGGTGACACTACTATATTGATTGTATCTCTTGGAGAGATTTGGAACATACGTGTCATGGGGACAGCTAGTGTTGGTCGAGGGTTGATTGTGAATCAGCCATGGTAAGCATTACTGGTGTTGGACAGGGTAATGACTTTCTATTTTTGGTGAGACGTACGAGGAGACGTCTCTGAGGAGATGCTCGAGAATGTGGAGTACTATGGTATTAGTACAGAGCGTCGTTAGAATGGGTATACGTCGTGTATGCGGATTTCGGATTGGTAATAGTGGCAAGGATGCACTGTTTTGAACCAGTTGTGTATTTATTGGTTCAGGGATATACTTTTGGCATAAATATATCCATATTTTCCAAACGGTGGTTTGAGGTTGCAGGGTCATGGATTCATGACACTTTCCTTGTGAGGAAGGCGGTATTCGTATACCAATGGGAAATCTTTGGAAGATTCGTTGAGTCGGTTTGTGTGGTGTTGATGTTGATGTTGGAATCACACCATTGGTCGTTGGTTCGTCAATCATCATTCTCCACGATGTGAGAATAACTAAGGATTGACAGTTGTAATTGGGCTTATGAGTATGTTTGGAATACCCGAGCCGAGTGCATTGAGTATGCATGTGGTGTTGGTGCTTAGGCATGTATACCAGTGTGTGTATATGAATGCCGGCATTTTGGTACTTGTCGAGCATCGGATTAGTATGCTTGGATGAATGAATCTCCAGTGAGAGATTGTGGCACCTTGAGATTGGTAATCTCAATGGCACAATGTATTCTGAAGAATGATCGTGAGGTTCGGTTGACTTCCTCCGATGAGGGATAGTCGTATTTTGGGGCCTTGGTGGTTCATTACTGGGTAATTCGATAGCATCCCTGTGTAAGGATTGTTGAATCCTAGGGTGATCGAGGGATGGCCGTGACTGGATTTGTTGGGTGTAGTTGTCGACACAGGTGGTGAGAATGCAATCGATTTTTCTTGCATGCCCTCTATGGAAACTTGAGGCATTGTGGAGTCTCGATGGTGTGTTTGGACCGATATATGATTTCTTGGAACACGCGGATGTAGGTATCTTTGGAGATGTGTTTGCGTTGATCGGTGGTCGTGAGTTGCTCGATCCGAGTTGCAAATGGTACAACTACTCCCTCGACGGAGATGGATTTGGAGAGCAGAAACCGGGTTTTGTATGTGTATATTGTGGTATACTAGTAGTATCCATCGTAACGATGTGTGTTTGGCATCGTAGACAAGTGGTGGAGAGATCATGGAAGTGATATCTACGTTGGAATCAGGGATGATTCGAGTAGCTAGCAATTACGGTTGACTGACTGCTTTTGGGTGGTTAGCATCGAGGTATGCTGACGTCTTTTTAAGATTGTAATGATTTGAGAGGTTTCATTCCAGGATTTGGTGTGAGGTTGGTGTCCTCGCGGTTGGTGTTTCGATCATGATGCATTCATGAATCGATGTTGTGGATCTGATTGGATTATGAGGTCTTGGCAGTACGTGGAGTACGCCTGTGTAAATTTCGAGGATAAAATTTTATTGGTGGGGGATAATTGTGATGCCTGGGAATTAATGGTGTAAATCCTGGTGTAGTAATGATCATTAATGGATTTTAATTGTGGCAATTATGAATTAATTGTGGTGTGGGACTTCCGATGATATTAAAATGGTATTTGGGATCGTTGGATCCAAGGGTTGAGATTGTATTCTCATCGTGGTGTTAAACCTTGGAATTGGGTGGGATCTGGGGTCTGGGTGTTTTGATTTAGGGCTGGTAATGGAAATTGAGATTGAGAGGTAATTATTGAACACATATGATTTTTAATGAGTCATGATGTATTTGTGGAGGACTCGGGATTTTTGAGCTTTGGTATATATATACCAAGTGGACTCGGTGTTCAGGCACTCTCTCCTATCTCTTCTCTCTCTTTCACGCCAATCTCCCCTCCCTTTTCCCCTCTTTTCTTCCTTGGAGCAAAATCGATGGAGGCTCGACTTAAGAGCAGGATTTCTCGAAGATAATTTGGTAATACGCTTCCCCTCTTCTGTATCTTCGATTTGATTGTAGTATTGTGGTATTTGGTTTTAGTTTTGAGTTGGGGGAAATTTAGATTTTGGGAAAATCTTGGTTCTTGTTTTAAAATGTGTTGTAACCCTTTTTGAGTGTCCTAGGGTGTTTATTTGTGGTTAAATCAAGTTGTAGGGAGTTGTGGTCGGTTGGTTGGTTGAGGTTTTGGAAGCTTTTAAAAATGGTGGTTTTGTGCAGCGACCGATCGATCGATAGCTTCTTACCGATCGATCGGTGCAATTGCGTAGCGATGGGTAAAATTCCGACGTTTTGCCGATCGATCGGTGGCACCTAGCGATCGATCGGTAGAGGCTACCGATCGATCGGTGCAATGCCATAGCCAAAATGTAATTTTTGGGTTTTTACCGATCGATCGGTAGGTTGACAGATCGATCGGTAGGTCGGAGATTTTGGTAAATTATTTTGTGTTGTGGTGTCGGTGCATGCTTCGCCTGGGGTCTTTTATAATGGTTCATAACGTGCTTGGGCATGTGGTTGCATGTTTATAATTAATTGTGGATTATTTAATGTGTTTAGCACATAATTCGTCGGGTCATGGGACTAAGCCAAGGTTTGATTCGGACTACGGAATTATATGGTACGTATAACGCACGAGCATAGTCTTTTGTATAATTGCAACTGTGAAATGCATGATATTATGTTAATGCAATAAATTGGTAAGCATTGCAAATTATATGGTGCCGCTATGGAACGAGCAACGGTTGAGATGTTTTCGCTATTGAGCGAACATCGGTTATGATGCCGCCACTATTGGGCGTGCGAGGTAATGAAACTGTGGGATTAGTGGTTAGATACATGGAATATCTGTAATCATTGTTTCATGATTTGGTTTATTGATTATGGTATTGTTATTGGGGAACATATGAGTTAATCAATGTAATAATTAACTGACTTTTGAGAATTTGATGGTTTCGGTAATTTTGATAACATGAACAGCACAGGGGATCCCGTATGAGGATGACACTATTCAGGGAGTGTCTTTTAAATTCATCGCTTTACATTTTGTAAATCATATATTGTGATATTGTTATTATTGAGATGGTGGATTGCTATGCTCACCCCGTGTGGGGCTGTCTCTGTTGGGGCATGTGGAACAGGTACAGCGGTAGCTCCGGAGTTGAGATCGAGCTATGAATTGGAATTACTTCAGGATCGAGGTACCAGTGCTAGTATTGAGTAGGGTACTTTATACATTAAATACACATTCACTCATTTGATGCTCGCATGTGAGCACTGCTATATGTGTATATGGGTTGTATAAAGGGCATGGGCATTTCTCTTTTCATTTATGGGTTGTATGCAATTAATTAAAGAATTGCTAAATGAATTGAGAACATGTTAGTGTATTATAAGATGCATACCTAAGGGTTGAGTGGTATGGGGGATTTGAACATTATATGGATAATGTAAGAAATTTTATTGATGGTATATTTTGTTATGGTAGCATGTGGGTTTCCCCCTGATTACATGATTGTATGCACTAAATACATGGGTTAATACACTAATAGCGGGTTAAGGGCACGGGGTCCTTACAGATAGAGAATCCCGATTCACCTCTCAATTTTGGAAAAGCTTACAGTCAGTGTTGGGAACAGATTTGAAATACAGCACAGCTTTTCACCCAGAGGCGGAAGGACAATCTGAAAGGACGATCCATATTCTCGAGGATATATTGAGAGATTGTGTCTTAGATTTCCAAGGACAGTGGGTTCGCCATTTGAAACTAGCCGAATTCGTGTAAAATAACAGTTATCACCATTCAAAGCTTTGTATGGGAGGAAATGTCGAACACCCCAATGTTGGTTTGATGTAGGAGAAAAGTTATTGGAAGGACCGAATTTAATCAGACTCACGAATGAAAATGTTTCCATCATTAAACAGAGATTACTTACAGCTCAGAGTCGGCAGAAAAATTGGGCTGATGTCCGCAGACGAGATTTAGAATTCCTGCAAGGGGATAAGGTGTACTTGAAAGTGTCGCCATTCAGATGAGTAATGAGGTTTGACAAGCATGGGAAGTTAAGTCCGAGATTCATAGGACCATATGAAATTTTGGAAAGAATAGGAACCTTGGCATATCGGCTTGCTCTACCTCCGAAACTAGACGAGTACATAATGTGTTCCACGTCTCGTGCTCAGGAAATATGTTCCAGATGAAAGTAACGTGCTTAAGGCAACATATATTGAGTTATCCAAGGGGTGCACATATTCAGAATATCCTGTCAAGATACTAGACCGTCATAAGACGATTCTACGAACAAAGACGATTCCATTTGTTAAGGTTCAATGGAGCATCACTCACCTGATGATGCAACATGAGAAAAAGAAGATGAACTATATGCTAAGTATCCAGATATAAAACGTGGTACAAGTTTCGAGGACAAAACTTCTTAGAAGATATGGAGGTTGTAATGGCCCAATGTAATGGCCCAATTTTAAATAAAATTAATGGCCAAATTTTGAATAAAATTATAAAAGTAAATTTATAATATTAATAATAATGATAACAAATAATAATCATAATAAATATTTGAAGGATCGAGAAAGCCAAACAATTTGGCCCAATATTCTTCATCTTCATCGTGCATATTCCCTCTTCATTTTCCCAACTTTCAGTTTTCTAATCCTTAATTGTATCGCCTAAAATTCGTTACCGTAAGAGCCATCCATCAACCCCTCTTAGTTAGACCCCTGGGAAAACATAAATCAGTGGAGGGAAAATCTCAAGAGGGTCGAGAATCGAGCGAAGGAAGTCCAGAATTTTGGAAAATCTGGTATGAAAATTCGTCGCTTCATTGCTCGAAACTTTCATATAGCTGTATTAAAACGATAATATTCATGCCTGTGAGTTGTTTGGATATGGAAATCGTGAAAAAATTTCTGCCTTGATATATGGTTGAACAGTGTGTGAACGCCGGCTTCGGGATAGGCTAATCTTAAATCGATTTTATCATTTACAATTAGTAGATAAGGTGTTAAGCTATTTTAAGCCGCAAATTACTTGGAGCATGGTGATTATTCAAAGTGTTGGTTTTTTTTTTTAAGTTCTAAGCTACTGGAGTGTATTAATTAAAACATGTTATACTTGCAAATCATTAATTTTGGGAAAATATAATGTTTCTTTGTTTTTGAAAATGTCCTATAAGATTCTTCAATTTATAAAATAAGATTGTAGTCGCAGGTATGGGGTTTTAGGTGGAAGCATAGACAATTATTTTTCTTTATTTATTTAGAAAGGGCATAGAATTTCATCCTTAATTCTTTAATGTCACATATGCTCACTTTTTGTTAAGGTAGATATCTAATAATCTTTAAATGGATAAACTAGAATAGGTAATAGGGATGCTATGATAATTGAATCAAAGAATACTACATAGTTAAACGAGTAAATTGGATATTATTTTAATGACGTTGAAATGTGTGATAGGAAATTATTGATACATGTGGATATTGTTTGGAAACTTTTAGCTTGAACAAAGTTTTAGGAAGCTTCGAGGTACGTACATGGAGTTGCATTTTTCACAAATTATTTTAAGTATTTTCTATTATTTATTTTTGATTTGGGATAGTAAGTATGCAAGTTTATTTTGGAAAAAAGGATTTTCGATAGAAATGTGATTTGTTGAAAAATGAAATTTTGAATAGATTTATTGTGTATGAAAAACTATTTTGAGATGCCATGCTTGTTTTGATTCAGTGAATATGATTTGAGGTTGTGAACTGAGGATGCTCTTTTGTTTCGTTTGTCTCGCTTGCGACGAGGGTAAAACACGCACACTTTTGAGCTCGTTGGCGACGAGAATAAATAAACGCATTTTGTTTTGCCCAAAGGCAGAGGAGTATAATATCTGTCGTAACCCTTCCATCGGGTATAGTCTGGAATGATTTCACTGTGTCACCTCCTTATTTGAGTATGTTGGAATCGAAAAAGGGGGGTGAATGAGATTCCTTGGCTACTTTAGCTTTTTAAAATGAGTTTGAAAAATAAAAGAGTTTTGCGCTTTGCGGAAGCCTTTAGTCAATCGATAAATAAAAAGAATAAGTAAATAAATGCGTAAAGAAATAGTGCGGTAAATGACAAGGATATTTGTTATAGAAGTTCGACGATGAATCGCCTACGTCTCCTCTTCCCGGTTAGATAACCTCCGACCGAGGTTCCACTAGAAGAATAGATCTTGGCCTTAAGGGCTCCAAGTTAGCCACAACCCAACTCTTCCCGAGTTTACAAAGCTCTTCCCGAGCACACTACTCTTCCCGAGTACACAAGCTCTTCCCGAGCACAATACTCTTCCCGAGTATACAAAGCTCTTCCCGAGCTACCAACACTCTTCACGAGTCTTCTTGGCCTTAAGGGCTCCAAGGATAGCCACACACTTGCACCAACTAGACTTGTTGATGACTTTACAATTTTCCAACTTGCTTTGGTGTTGGAGGACCTTTACAATAAACCAACAAACACCTTCACGGTGTACTCACACGAAGACAACAAGACTCTATCAAAATAAAACAATTACAAGCTCCAATACAACAACAATGTATGGAGATTGCAAAGCTATTTGAAATTTGAATTGGCAAAGCTTTGATGAAGTTTGTAGGCTTGTTTCTTGTCTTCAAAATGCTCCAAAAGATCAATATTTATAGTGTAGGAGGCCCCCAAGGCTCCTACTAGCCGTTGCTACACATAAGGCTGAAATCACTCCTCGATCGCCTCGGACATCGCCTCGGGCGATCTCCATCGCCACCCTTTAACGGTCAAATCTGGCCCAGATCGCCTCGGGTGATCATCAATGATAAACAAGGCCGTAGGTAATGTTCTGGATCGCCTCGGGCGTTCCGTGCATCGCCTGGGGCGATCACCCTTCAAAAAAATGGCCTAGGAAGCATTCTGGATCGCTTGGGGCGAGCTTGACCATCGCCTGGGGCGATCTGATTGCCAGCGTGCACACCGTGCCATCGCTTCAGTCGATGGTGTGCAACATGCCTCGGATCGCCTGAGGTGATGGCCCGGATCGCCTGAGGTGATCTGCCAGATTTCAGCACTCTCAAACTTTGCACTATTCGACCATCGTAAGCTCATTTATGGGAACAGTGGAAAACATGAAAGTTGTATCTCTTCCTCTTATCTAGGTGGGGACAAACTTTCATTGCATTTCATTAAGGTATGAAGAAGTTACTCCCAAAATGCTACAGCCGCTCAAACCTTGCTACAATCTGCACTTGTTATGACTTCCATGCCATTTTGCTCCATGATGCAATCCGAATTGGACTGAGCTGTTTGAATATGAAATCTATAATATTGAGTTGGCTTTCCAACCTTTTTGGATTCACCTTGTTCGGAGCATCGAGCCAAGAGATATAATCAAAACATTGCACTGCGCTCCAATTGGCTTCTATACGAATTTGTCCACCAACGGACCATTGGTTTGTGGGTCTTCATCCCATCATAAGAAATTGTTCCAACATCATTCCACACATGTTGAACACTTAAATTGGTTGTTCATAGATGTCATTCCTTCTCGTCCAAGCTCAATAGATTCCTTGATAAAAATCATCGCTTGTCCTATGAACTCGCATATGTTATTGTATAACTTGGGTTCTCTTCCATTGGTCTTCCCAACCAATTTATCAATCTAACCCTGTACACTAAGTAGACATATTAGTACAACAAATGCATGTTTTGTTGATCATCAAAACTCAAAAATAAACTGGAGATAAATTAAAGCATTAAACACAACCATGCGTTTAAGGCTCAACAGAGTATGCAATTGTTTCATTACAGCATGGCTATCGTACGGTTATTATGTGACAGTTATATGATATTGTTTGTATTCGTTGGTTATCTATGCAGTTATTTCTGTTATGAATCTGCTTTGTGAAAGTTAGCTCTGTTAACTGCTCAGATTAACCCATATATGTGTGAAAGTTATTTTGATATGAAAATGTATTATTATTCATCACATTATGAAAAATGATGTTTTTAATACTTTTGACAAATGTTTCTTATGCTTACTACTTACCTTTAACTGTAATGTGACATATTACAGATGGAGTCCAAGACATAGATGATGCGGATATAGAGAATAGTTAGATATATAATGAAGTTTGATTATGTTGAGGATGTTATGTTATTTTGAGGACATTGATTTAGCTTTATTATGTTTTTAGCTTGGTTTTGATGTTGAGACTTAGTTATATTATTATTGGGATATTGGTATTGTTGGATTGAGTGATATGGCTGATCACAGGGTAAAAATTTTAAGAGGATACTCTGCCCAAATTTTTTTAGAAGTCAAAGTCAAATTTTATTAAGTCAATACATTTTAGTTCGTTATGAAAATTTGAACGTTTTCGCTAAACAGAATTTCAAAGTGATAACTAATTTTGAATTGAGTGAAGCCTTGTGTTCAAGCAATTGAACACGGTTGGCGACCCGTTGGAGTGGGCCGTCACATGAAGACTTACAACAACAGGCATGCATTTGTTTGAAAGGTAAACACAAAGGAGGCATCTTCTACATGGTTGAGCATAAAAGTGGTGGATTCATGATAAAAAAATCCAAATACTACATCTAAAGAGTTGATGGATATGGTGCATAACAAGTATGGTTTGAAGATACCATACATGAGAACGACCAGGACAAAGTGCAAAGCACTTCCTGAGGCAACTTTTAAACTGATGTCAAGCTATGCTGAGATGGTAAAAAAAAAATAACCCGAGCAGTTTAGCAGAACTGGAACTTGAGTTGATTCCAAGTTCAATCCCACATAATCATGTTTTTAAGAGGTTTTTCTGTGTTTAGATACATTGAGACATGGCTTCTTAAATGGATGCAGTCAATTCTTGTTCTTTGATGGGTGCTTTTTGAAGGAACCTTATGGAGGAGTTCTGCTAAGTGATGTAGGAATAGATGCCAACTGTGGGATGTTTTCATTGGCTTTTGCAGTTGCTGAGTCTGAGAACAAGGAAACTTGGGGTGGATGGCAAGGACATAAAAATGGACATTCATGACAGACAGACAGAAGGTAAATTTTATGTAGTTTTTTAATTTATTTTGTTTTGTGTATCGATTTTGCTTTTACTAATTGTGCATACAGTGACCGTTGAAAGTATTAGGAAATGGCCTCAGGTACAATGAACATAAAATGTTGTAGGCACATATATGTCAACTTCAAATTGAGGTTTCTCTCTAAGGAATGAAAACAATATTTCTGGCATGTAGCAAATCTTACACACATTATGGGTTCGATGAGGGAATGACAAGACTAAAAGCTATATGACCCAATGCTCATATGTATCTGTCTGAGATACCTACAAATCTGTGGGCCAGGCATGCATATGATCCGAATGCTAAGATAGATCATAACACAAACAGCATGAGCGAATGTTTCAACCACTGGGTAGATGCTCTAAGATCATTGTCAGTATTGGGTCTATATGAGGAACTGAGGTTGCAATGAAGTGCTATATCCAGTGCCCCATCAAAATTATACAAAGGCTTCCTACCTCAGAGCTTACAATGAAGTGATATATCCAGTGCCCCCATCAAAATTTGCATGCCACCACTAGCCAGAGTAAAGCCTAATAGACCAAAGAAGTCTAGGATAAGATAACCTGGTGAAAACCAAAAGTCAGTAATAGCACTAGAGTCTTGCAAGTAAAGTGTGGCACATGCAAAGAAAAGGGACACAATTCTAGCACTTGCCCTATCCAGGTAATAAAATCTTTTATGTTCAAATTTAATATTCTTAATTTATAAATGTGCTAGCTTTTAAAATATTTTGTTTCACGATGCTGGTACTGGTGTTGGTGCTGGAAGGAACGATGATAAACCTGAATCTGATGCAAGAACTGTCAAAAGGAAAAGAGGATAGTCATCTGGACACTGCTCTCAGAACATGACCCCTCCAGATGTGTTATCTCAAGATGTTTAAACTTATAACTTATTAAATTTATGGCTGAAAATGGCCTTTAATTATGATGGTTTGCTGCTTAGAATCTTTTTTTTTTAATAATGTAGGGGTATGTGCATGGGGGATGTGCATGTATATTAACATTTATGGTTTTCAGATGACACCGGACTTACAATTTATTTGTCTAGAAGAAGAACCCTACCATCAATTTTTCTGCTATTAAATGTTTTATGTCATTGAAGTTTATCCATTCTGTTATTGTCTTGATCTTCTTTTAGGATTAGAGACCCGTCTAGGATTGTTGTAATATTGAAAACATGAAATGCATGGAGTATAATTTGCTTTGCTTTCTCTAATATAATAACCTGGAGCTTCGCTCTCTTTGTCATGTAGCCCGTTCGGGAGTAGTGAATTAAGCATTTATATGATAAAAACTGAGCAAGATTTATAACTTGGAGCTTCGCTCTCTTTGTCTCAACACACTTCGAGTTTCTTCAGTTCTTCATGACTTTTTATCAATTTTACTCAAGGTTCTTAATCCACTCGAGTTTCAATTTTCCTCTGCAAAGTTAAATCTTTTAGCACAACACTTTCACTTGACTTCACTATTATTTGGACTTGATTAATATTTGTACATATTTAGATATCATATTGGTCAACTGACAAGCTTTGTTATAAAGTAGTTCGTTTTCACAATAATGGATAGACCATCTCACGTGATGGGGGTAAAATCGTCCAGACATTTGATATAATATTTAAATAAAAAGAAGTTGGGACAAAATGGGATTATCCCAAAAAAATATTCATGACATCATCGAATTATAATTTTTGATCAAAGATTTGGGCTGAATAGACAATTTATGCCAAAACATAGGGGGTCAATCCGTTATTTTTCAAACTAGAGGTCAAAACATGTAATAAACATATTCTACATGAGAGATAGCTATAATTATTCCTACTTCTTGTTAGGGTTGTTCAAATTACGATTTGGTTTAATTTACTTATTGACAAAAATTCGAACCAAACCAAATCTCCGTACAAATAAATTATTAAGAACCAAACTAAAACAAGATTTTTGAGTTGATTGGTTTGAATTTTGAGATTTTTTGAATTAAATATGGATTAGTTTTAAATATTATCTTAAATAGTCTAATCTTAACATATTGTCATTAAAAAAACAAATATTACACATTCAAAGATAAAAAGCATTTACAAGATTAATATTGTAATGCCTCGATTGCTTTATACACGTGTGATATGATTATATCGTTATTATGACTAATTTCGATATGATATGAGTTGGGTTCGGGTTGAACCGATGATGAATTAATACATGTATATTATGGCAATGAATGAAACATATGGCAATGTATGACTTGAATTAAATCAAGTATAGTGACACATCAAGTAACTATGAGTATGCATTTGATTTGGATGTCATGTACAATTTTAATTAAGAGGAAAGTTGCATTTGCATTTGAATTTGGATTTCACCTTCATGTACATGTCATTATCTCCAACATTACCTATATCAAGTGGA
Organism: Haberlea rhodopensis; assembly: GCA_907163345.1. Classification (NCBI taxonomy): domain Eukaryota; kingdom Viridiplantae; phylum Streptophyta; class Magnoliopsida; order Lamiales; family Gesneriaceae; genus Haberlea; species Haberlea rhodopensis. The sequence continues at coordinate 22,933 of CAJQUN010001791.1, forward strand.
TTAGTGGGTGAAATCACATACTACACCACTTTTCACCTAAAATTCTCTACAAAGCTTCTCTCCAACCCTTGGAGATTCTTCTTGGTTTGAGCTTGGATTTCACTAGAGAATTAAGCTAGGAAGTTGAGTGAAGTGATTTCCTAACTTCTTGGTAATGAATTTATAGTTTTGAACTTGAATTGTGTTGTTGGTGTTGAAGTATGTGAATTTGAATATCAAATGTTCATGCTTAGAACCATAACATGTTTATATGCCAAGAATTGGATTCGAAGATGGTAGAAACATGTTTTCATGATACTAGGGATTGCAAGAAACATGGTTACATGTAAATTTGTGAGTAGGAGAAGAAGTACCATGAAGATATGCTTGAAACGCCATGTTCTAAGTTTTCTGGACATTGGCGATCGATCGGTGCTTGTGTTGCGATCGATCGCCGAGAACAGATAAAATTTAAGGCGGTGAAAAAATGTGGCGATCGATCGGTGAGTTTGTAGCGATCGATCGCTATGAACAGGGCATTTTGGCGATCGATCGCGAGGAGACAGAAAGTTTTGGCGATCGATCGGCAATGGTAGCGATCGATCGGTGCCTTGGAAATTTTGAACATGTTATATTTTGTCACAATTGTTTATGAAGCCTTTTATAACATGGTTTATTGGTGATATTATTGTAGCATCATCACAGGGGACGGGGCAACGAGGCAATTAGCCAATGACGACTGATTTATCTCGTTTGTGTCGCTTTACAGGTACGTGTTGATGTACGGAGTATAGATATTATGTGATGATGTTATGAGATTAATATCATATGAATTGTGTTGTGTTGGTATCATATGATTGGTAGTATCATATGCATATACATTCATGGATATCATGTGTTTGAAATGGATGAGGTATATGTTTTAGCATTAGAGGTATACGCCTGGTTTGGGTATATGCTCGGGTATGCTACATATAGAGGTATACGCCTGGTTTGGGCATATACTCTGGCTATTATCACATATGAATACGGTACTATGATAGGTGCTGCTAATATGAAGATGTGATGTGGTTCCACTGGCATATTGAGCTGAGATAGACATATCATATTGGTCTCGTGATAATAGGGTGATAGTTGAGACATGTCGACATAGTGCATTGGTTGATGCATGATACAGAGCATTCACATTGGATATGATGTTTATTGTGCTTTATCATTGGTATTGTGTTTTGATATTGCACTAAGATTTTATCTATACTCACGTTGTGTGAATGTTTCTGTAGGATTTCATAGACGTGGGAATCGTGAGTCTTATTCCGCTGCGAGGTGAACCACTGCATAGGAGTTGTGCTGGCTTAGGTTGTTATTTATACATGTGATGTATATGTGAATAGGGTTTTTGTACTTGTGATTTTGTACATCTGTAACAACATATTAGTAAGAAACTCTTAAACAGTGTATGAATTACTTAATTCTAACTCACATATGTACTTGCGATTAAATACATAATGGCTTAAGTAACGAGGACCCCACAAATATGGAAATTTAAAATGGATCTTTTTATCTCAAAAATAAGCTCCAATAACATTCGTTGTCACATATGTCTCTTAACAATGAGTAAAGAGAAATTATAGATCAGAAAAAGTAATAAAAATCAATTACAATTTCGAGATGGAACCACAATTGGGATAATGTCTTGGGGATTATATTTTATATAATTACCATTAAATAAAAATATGCTATTTCTCATCATTAAAACACTTAAACAAATTATTGCTTGATGGAGCATTATTTTATGACATATTGTTTGGCGTGGATTTGAGTTGCGGACGTGTCAGACACTTAAGCATCCCAAATTGAAAATCTCACTTCTAACTAGACGATGTGAGCCTCGAGTTGATCGTCAGTTATGATCTCGCCGATAAAGTTCAAAACCTAAAGAATTTAACTAAAGGGTTTATACAGAATGGAAACGAAAATTCATCAACAAATATGAACGCATGGTTAATTTTTTTAGAATTGAGAAGTACATCATCTACAGACTAGAGTTACTAAAAATAAAGTTGGATTAACTAGAATGATAAACTAAGAAGAACTTAAATTTACAAGCTGAAATGATGAAGATTAACTAAAATTTAAAAGCTAAAATTTGTAGGAAATTAGAGAATTTGAATAAGTTGTTGATTGTTGAAATGTTGAGAGAATGCAAATTGGCAACCATTCTTCCGTATGTTACATTTCTTCTCGGCAGTTTTACCTCACTCCCATTTTGCTGTAGGTTGAAGTAGTGGGCTCGTGACCTAATTGTTGGCTTAAGGCTTAGTCAAAATGATAACTGCGTCACATGCCTACTATTTTTTTGAGGGCTCAATTCATATTCACCAACCGGATCTCCCATTTGCTTACTTTAATTAGGCTAAAAATATTTATTTTTGTGACCGGGAGATGACCCGTAGGCAATTGACCAATTTTCCTATGTAGTGCTCTTAACAGCCGGTCCTCAATCCTATCCGCCAACCTCAAATCATTCCTTAGGATAATCCTATATTTAGTAACTTGTTATTAGACCCTGATCCTTGGATCTTGTACATGTTTTTCTTTATCAACTTCATGGATATTGTTGCTCCTCCAGACCCTTATAGTCCCAAACTTCTTCTTTATGCAATTCGGCCAACCTTTGATGCATGGTTGTTTCTACACGGTGGCCATCACTACTTCATTTTCATTCTCATTGTACCCAGTCATCAATCTCTTCAATTACAAGTTGAATCATCGGCCCAACAGGCGCAATAGCAGATGGTTTTAGAATCTTCTCCATAGCTTCTTTCTTTTTTTTCAACATCCATACATATAGAACTGAGTTGTCCATCCACTTTCTTCCCCCAAAACATAATCATCCTAAATCATCCATCATAATATCTTGTCTCCACCACACTGGGATTGGATTGGAAAGGATGAAGATCTGCCCTTACAATCTCAACATTGGTTCATTTCACAATTGATGCAAGGAGGATGAGGTACATCGATTAGCATAGTTTCAATCCCTTCCTAACAATGTTTGAAAAGTGGCACAAGAATTCACCACAAAAAAATGCAGACAACTGAGCTTTGGTTCCCACCAATACCTCTGATGGTAAGTCACCAAGAGTTTTTGTAGCTTCTCCCATAAATATTGTGACCGCCACTTCATTAACACGGCTTGTTGCACAAGGTTTTTCCCAAAGACCTGATATTGATTATGATGAGTCATATTCTCTTGTTGTGGATGTAAAAACTTTTCGTTATTTGCTTAATCTGGTGGCAAATGAACGACTTGAAATGGATCTTATGGATGTTATTACTGTCTATTTGTATGGCTCACTTGATAATGACATTTATATGAAAATCCCTGAAGGTTTAAAATTACCTAAAGGACATGATCCCGGTTCTAGAGAACTTTACTCGATCAAATTGTATAAATTGCTTGAAACAAGCTGGACGTCTGTTGTATAATCGTCTTGATGAATACTTGATGAAACAAGGCTATATGAATGATCGTATTTGTACATGCGTTTTTATTAAGAGGTATGTAACTGAGTTTGCAATCATTGCAATATATGTTGATGATTTAAATATTATTAGGACTCCTGAAGAGCTCAAGAAAGCTACGGATTATTTGAAGAAAGAATTTGAAACGAAAGATCTTGGAAAGACAACATTTTGCCTCGGCTTGCAAATTGAGCACTTAGAAAATGGCATCTTGTTACATCAGCCTGCTTATACAATGAAAATGCTTAAACGCTTCTATATGGATCAAGCACATCCACTGAGCACAGCTATGGTTGTAAGATCACTCGATGTGCAAAAAGATCATTTTTGACCTCATGAAAATAATGAAGAACTACATGGCTCAGAAGTACATATATTAGTGCTATTGGAGCATTAATGTATCTTGCTAGTCATACACGCCCTGATATATCATTTGCTGTGAATCTGCTAGCAAGATATAGTTCTTCACCTACACGAAGACATTGGAATGATGTTAAACATATATTTCGATATCTTCAAGGAACGATGGATATGTGCCTTCATTATCTTAAGGCACTCAAATCAGATCTAATAGGCTATGCGGATGCTGGATATTTATACGATCCTCATAATGCTCAGTCACAAATGAGTTATGCGTTCACATGTGGTGGTACAACTATTTCTTGGCGTTATATGAAACAAACCATAACTGTCATTTCTTCTAATCATGCTGAATTACTGGCGATCCATGAAGCACGTGGAAAATGAGTTTGGCTAAGATCTGTAATCCATCATATTCGAGGAACATGTGGTTTGCATTCGGACAAAAATGTTTCTACAACTTTGTTTGAAACACATTTCACCAAAAATTCTTTTTCACTCATGATCTTCAAAAGAATGGTGAGATCAATGTTCAACAAATTCGTTCAATGACAATCTGGCAGATTTATTCACAAAGTCTCTACCAACTTCGACATTTGAAAAGTTAGTTCACAAGATTGTAATACTACTAAAAGATGTCAAATGATGAGCTCAAGAAGTGGAATTATTTCACACTGTACTCTTTTTTCCTTAACCATATTTTTTTTTCCCAATGGGTTTTTCATGGTAAGGTTTTTAACGAGGCAGTGTATGGACATCCAATGAGGAGTGATATAAATATGTTTCATAAATGCATGTATTAATGCATGTGTTGTGAAACGCAATATTTGTTATGAAACGTATATTAGATGTCAATTTACCTTCCACCCCATGTAGAGGCATCAAGTAAAATGAAAGATAGATGAAAAACTCTCTAAATTTATCAATATATAATATAATACTATTAAATACTAATATGTTTTAACATTTAGAAATGTGGGTGTTATCCGAATTGAATTTAATGTGGTGAGACCGTGAGAGACAACGAGGGTGTTTGATACAACTACTAAAATCAAATCGAAGGGCGTTCTCGTCCATTCACTCTCCAACGTTCGAATTTTTTTCAAATAAGTGGTTCGGCAAGAGGTTCGGTGTTTGGGGCTTTCTCTTGTTTTTAAATATTTATTTATTTATGATGCATCCCTGGGGCCCTACTCGCACATCATGAAAGCATTTGCATCCTCTTGTAATAAATAACCTAACAAACTATGATGGAGAGAAACGAATCATTTCTCTCTTTTTCTTTTTCTTTGTTGAATAAAAAAACCAATCATTTCTATACTCCAAATAAACTAATGATTCATTTGATGCTAAACCATGATTATGTCTACTCATCCATCCATCACACTTAGTCTTATATATATAAGACGACCCGAACTCAAATCTGCCCAAAGTAAGCATGAGCTCTTTTCCATCCGGCTAGACCGGTGAGCTCGAATTCCTATATGTAATTTAGATATATGTCAACACAAACATAATTTGAAAGTGTATAAATACAATGAAACTGAGAAGCCAACTTAATTATGCATCTTTACCTACGAGAGATTGAGAGGTGCCTCAAAATCCTTCTAGAGTAAATGGTTCGACTATGGAGGAACATAGTGTTGTCCCTTGACAAAATTGTTAAGGTTTTTTCTCAACCTTTCTATTCAATACCATATTTTTCATTGGATTAGCACTAAAAGGACCATTTATGAAAGAATCAAAAGCAAAACTACTACTACTACTTACTCTTTTTGGTGAGGCATGCATGCATGCACCTCTTTAAGGAGCATATTCTTCATGCGATGTGCAATACAACTAGATTGACTTTACAATTGATAAAGATGTAACGACGAAACAACATATTTTTATATATGCTGAAAAAACAATCCTATTTTAAAATATGTAAATCAAAGCTATTGTACGGGCTTTATACCGTAACTTAGCAACTTATAACAATCAAAATACACAAATTCTAAACTCAAGTGTATATCCATAACAAAATTTGTCATGGATGTGGATCGGGAGGGAATACAAAATTGTACATCTGGTGATACAATTTATCACCATTATCACTGAAGTTGAAATAAATGCTTGAATTCAATCTCGATAGCTGTGTTTTCACAGTGATTGAGGATGTGGATCGGGAGGGAATACATAAACAAGGAAGCAAAGAATCATTTCAAAACTGGTAAACGTGATTACGGCAGCTGGTGTGGTTCTGAGGAGGTTGGTAGCACAACCTCGATAAAAACCAGCAATTCCATCTTGCTGGAAGACTTTCTTAACGCAGTCAACAACACCAAAATACCGCTTTTCAGAGTGGTGCCCCTTGCTCCTGAAGCTTCGACCGCACGACCTGCATTCAGTTATCAAAATAATGATAACTAATTTTAGGAATTTCTTCAAGATTCTAGATGTTCCCTTTAAATTCTCATAAAATTGAAAGCAAATAACTGAACCACACCTCATTCTGATACGTCAAGGTGGAAGCTGTTAGAGAATAAATAATAAATTGTCCAATCTCTTTACAAGCTCGGGCTTTTAGATGAGACGACAATTCTTTATGGTATCAGAGCCTCTGGCTAATGCCAAGGTCTTGAGTTCAAAACTCACAAACAATAATTCCACCCACATTAAATATTCACTTGATGGGCCTCCCAAAAAAGAGGAACAAATCGGTCCACAAGTGAGGGGGAATGTTAGAGAATAAATAATAAATTGTCCAATCTCTTTACAAGCTCGGGCTTTTAGATGAGACGACAATTCTTTATGGTATCAGAGCCTCTGGCTAATGCCAAGGTCTTGAGTTCAAAACTCACAAACAATAATTCCACCCACATTAAATATTCACTTGATGGGCCTCCCAAAAAAGAGGAACAAATCGGTCCACAAGTGAGGGGGAATGTTAGAGAATAAATAATAAATTGTCCAATCTCTTTACAAGCTCGGGCTTTTAGATGAGACGACAATTCTTTATGGTATCAGAGCCTCTGGCTAATGCCAAGGTCTTGAGTTCAAAACTCACAAACAATAATTCCACCCACATTAAATATTCACTTGATGGGCCTCCCAAAAAAGAGGAACAAATCGGTCCACAAGTGAGGGGGAATGTTAGAGAATAAATAATAAATTGTCCAATCTCTTTACAAGCTCGGGCTTTTAGATGAAACGATAATTCTTTAGACGCAAATATTTTGGAAACTGATGAAGCCACTGCGAAGTCGCTTGGGCCAAGTTTATCGAGCGTTGTATTATCTAGCATCATCGGAATAAATTTAAATAATAAAAAAATAAACATTAAAAGAGCAATTTGAAGAGAGGCTTTGGGGCTCTTAAGTACCTCGATCAGCCAAGTAGCATTTTATCTTCTCATATGTTGGGAATTGAATTGCAACGTGACTAATACCAGCCAAAGCCGGCACAAGACCACTGCACACGGCAAGACCACGAAACATTATGAAATTAATCTGACAGAATCATTGATGTGATAAAGGGATAACTAACCTATATAATCCTCGAATACCCTCTTCATGTGCAATTCTTCTCAAGGCAGACAGTGTGCTCCTATATGGCACCACACCTATTCTCATATCTTGTGTCTGCGGAAGCGAAATTAAGTAATGATTAAACACAACCTAATTGTGAAATAGAAACGTTAAGGCCATAGACACCAAAGATTTGTATTTTTGGTGAGGAGGATGGTGATCACAATGTTTGAACCTATAATGGTATTGGATTTTAACCTCATCATCATGTAAGATTTAGTGAAAAACCAGCTAGGAATTTGAATTTAAACTGCCACACCAATAATTACAAAATCCATTTGAGTCAAAATGTTTAAGTTGAATAGTTTTCTGCCTGTTGTAATAAATTGAGTCAATAAATTTAAAAGCAAACGATTAAACTGGCGAGAAACTGCAATCATTTAGACTAAAAGAATGACACTAATAAACTAAACCAACCAATTCCAATTTCAAAAGATCTGCAAAAGAGGCCATCGCCATGTCGACAATGTCGAACTGAACATTTCATAATTTCATTGGCCCATTCCAGTTAATACATACTTCATACATGTACACGCTATGTTTCCATTTAAATCAGGAACTTGATTGTGAAACATAAACCAAAACAAGAAAACAAACGTCTATACTTTTCAGGCCAGAAGTATCAACTGGGTCAGCATAATCCATATGCTGACTATATTACCAAGAGGTAACTGATGTTATTCCACATAAAAAAAGGATCGGATGTAACAAATAACCAAACACAAATAAGCCCACTTGAAGTCTTGTCTTGACAACCCAGAGAGGATTCGTTGCAATTGTAGTTGCAGCACCAGCACCAGAAGCAGCCATCATATTAGCACCAACTGAGAGATGATGATTTACATCTATAGTGCCAGAAACATAAAGTTGAGGTACACTCAACACCACCATACAAGGGAAAAAAAAATTTGACATCCACTACAAAAGTAACATGATACAAATAAAAATCAATGATGAACTCACCGTCTGAACCAAGAAAACTTTTTAGTTGCTCATAAATTGTGAAATACACCTGTAAGAAACCAACAGAAAAGCCATTATATTTGTTATTGTTCACCTTCTTGGACATGAGAGAGACTTGCGGCCCAATTTTACAAAGAACCATGATGATAACAACCCTAGTCAACAACAAATTGAAAACCAATGACTTACTGCCCAATTCGGAAGCAATGTAAGCACCGTGGGAGAAAGTCCACGGTACATACCACGAAAGCCCTCCTTTTGAAATATGTGCTCCAAAGTTCCAACTATAACACTACCTGGCCAAAAATAAACAACAATCATCCATAGCTAAATACATGCGAAACAACTGTTCAAGAAAGACTCAACCACTTTAAAAAGAAAGCAAGAAAGAAAGAAAGAAGAACACTCCCAACCACCAAACTAAAAACTCGTTGGCAGAGCACTCACACAGACACACTTAATATTCGCATGTTTGAAACAGCAATATTATAAGCATAATCAATTAAATTTCATGTTGGTAGATCATCTATAAAAGAAAAGAATAAAAATAATATTAGTTTTTCTAACCTTTGATATTAGCATTAGAAAGTTGCGGCAGCCCATGGACCTGATACCTAGTCTTGATAACATCTAAAGGACACACAAAAGTAGCTGCAAATCACTCCTGCGTCATTATTGAACTTGACTATCATCAGATTATCCCCAATTACTTCATTGTGTCACTTTTATCATAACAAGTAAAAGAGAAGATAAACTATGTCATATCGGTAAGGTATGAACATGACACACCAACAAGTTCCCCGTACAGGGCATCCGAAGTTAGGTAAAAGAATTACACGTAATTCGCCAAAATTAAAATCAGAAAAACATGGGGCAAAAACTGAAACTTTTTCTCATATAAAAAAATTTATTTTTATTTTTCAAATACCGAGCACATGCACACTGTTGGAAGTTGAAGACCGACAAACTAAAAAACAAGGCACTTGCAGAAACTTTACCAGCTGCAACACCGGCACCAGCATTGCAAAGAAGGCCCTTGGGACTAGGGCCATGAGCATCTATGGCCATCGAGAAATCTACAGTAATCGGAAAATTTTGAAAAAGCAAAAGCAAAAGCAAAATCAACTCCTTGATTGGTGGCTCATACCCTTTAAATATAGTCACCACCTGTTTGGCCGTACTGTTACATTTGCGTCCTGGTGATCTTACTTCAGAAGACCTCACATCTTTCTCCGACCTCTTTGTTGATTACCCACCTGTTTGGCCGGCGTGTTTTAAATCACCTGTTCGCCCTCATCCTAATGTTCTGGCGACCTCTTTTCGGGTCCGACCTTCTTGGCCGAGCTCTTCTCATTACTTGCTTAATACGTGGGCACAACAAGGAGACTGAGTCCCCTAAATTAGGTAAGTCCTAGATCCGCGGAGCAATATCTGGGATTTGATTGTATTCACAAGATCTTAGCCTATCTGGATAAGATTTGGATAAACATTAAAAGAGTTCTTGTTGCATGGTAACTCTCCAATCTCTGCCTATAAATACCAGGTTTGGGGTATCAACTCATTCATTCACAATCTTCTTACTTTATAAGTATATATTTTTTCGTATCTTCTCGCCTGACTTGAGCGTCGGAGGGGACCCGCCGGAAAAACTTCCGGCCCCATTCTCACGGTTAATTCGTGCTTTCAGGTCATATCAAAGGCTACTTACTGCCACCATCGTCGTTATTTCGAGTATTGGAGAAGAAAGAGAGGAGAAACCCCTCTTAATTGATAACAGCAGGTCATCGCAAGTTTTGGTGACATCAATTGGCGCGTCTGTGGGAAACATGAGCCAAGACGTAGAGACCGACAACAGAAAAGGAAGAAGATCGAATACCATGTTGACCTCTAGAGGTTCATAGCAGAAAGATGAGTAACAACTTCCGGAGATGTACATGGGAGATCTAACATTCTAGAAGAACTTGGAAGATCTAATCTCCCATTGTGAACGCAAGAGATCTAACCTCCACTGATGAACGTGGATATAAGCTTAGAAAAGTTGACTCGTTCATTGTCATGACTATTAAGGGGACCACAAAGACTAATCAGATGCCCCAGCTGCTTGGAGGTCATCCCCAACTCCTCAACTAGAGTTCAGCCTTTATTCTTCAATCAGAGGTCATCATGAGCTCTTTGTCTTGGCCATCAAGAGATCATCCTTAGCTCTTCAATCAGAGGTCATCATAAGCTCTTCATCTTGGTCAACATGAGCTCATCCTTCACTTTGCAATTAGATGTCATCAAGAGCTCTTCGTCTTGGCCATCAAGAGATCATCCTTAGCTCTTCAATCAGAGGTCATCATGAGCTCTCCATCTTGGTCAACATGAGCTCATCCTTCACTTTGCAAGTAGATGTCATCAAGAGCTCTTCATCCTGGCCATCAAGAGATCACCCTTAGCTTTCCAATAAGAGGTCATAATGAGCTCTTCATCTTGGTCAACATGAGCTCATCCTTCATTTTGCAATTAGATGTCATCAAGAGCTCTTCATCTTGACCATCAAGAGATCATCCTTAGCTCTTCAATCAGAGGTCATCATGAGCTCTTCATCTTGATCAACATGAGTTCTTCTTCACTTTGCAATTAGATGTCATCAAGAGCTCTTCTTCCTGGCCATCAAGAGATCACCCTTAGCTCTTCAATCAGAGGTCATCATGAGCTCTTCATCTTGGCCAACATGAGCTCATCCTTCATTTTGCAATTAGATGTCATCAAGAGCTCTTCATCCTGGCCATCAAGAGATCATCCTTAGCTCTTCAATTAGATGTCAAGAGCCCTTCATCTTGGTCAATATGAGCTCATCATTCGCTTTGCAATTAGATATCATCAAGAGCTCTTCATCTTGGTTAACATGAGTGCATCCTTCGCTTTGTAATTAGATGTCATCAAGAGCCCTTCATCTTGCTCAACTTGAGCTCATCCTTCGCTTTGCAATTAGATGTCATCAAGAGCTCTTCATCCTAGTCATCATGAGATCATCCTCAGATGAAGATCATCTCAGCTCTTCAGTAGAGTTCATCCTCAGCTCACCAGCCGGAAATCCCCGGACGTAGCTGAAAGGTGAACCGGGAAACCAAAGTCGCGATTAGAATAAAAGGAAGTGAGCAGGGTTGTGAGACCCCGTTATTGATCAAGATATTTATGTGCGATAAGAGAACTAATCATTCCTGTGCATATATCAGAGTAATAGTGTCGTGTTGATTAACCTGAGCTTACGAGATTACAGTACCAAAAGTTTAAAAGGAATTACACATATTCCTATTAAAAGGTACTACACTATAGTCTTACTCTACTTGGTGTAGAAGCTATACAAAAATTTCTCTAACATGCTAATCCTGTAGCACTCCTTATAGCTCAGCATTTCAACCCCGACACTGGTTCTCATCATCAAAAGCACCTACAAAGACAACCCCCAACACATGAGCATACCGTGATTCATATTCAACATAATATGAAAGTAAAGCGTAAATGCACAATCATAAATACAAAGCACTTCCTGTATTTCCAGCATTTATAACGCCCATTGGTTGTCCCTGTACCATAACTCATAATAAAACACATTATGTGAAATTATGGATCATTTAATAATGTCATGACATATCACCTCTTTCTTTACATAGCTTTTGAGTCATATATCAACAGTTATGTTAATGCTTCATGCTTCCACAACTCATAATGAGCGGTACAATCCTCCCCGCTTCATTACTACATAAACTCATAATGAGCGGTACAACCTTCCCCGCTTCATTACTACATAAACTCATAATGAGCGGTACAATCCTCCCCGCTTCATTACTACAGAACCTCATAGTAAGCGGTACAATCCTCCCCGCTTCATTACTACATAACAAGCATAAGCATTAAACATACACTGTGATCTCTCTTGACTCGTGGAATACACCTCTTTATTCCACATCACAATATGCAACAACAATGCATAATATGCAACAACAATGCATAATAACATGTATCATACACTTAATGCATCACATTGCATTCATCATGTGTCAAAAAGACAAACATAAAGTACATGTTACCGTTGGGATGCCCGTACGTCGCTTACGTACCTTTCAAAATGTAGAGGAGTCAACAGACTTTATCTCCTCGACTGTGCTGGTACCTGAGATGGTTCTACATAACCACACAACATAATATTAGGCACCTCATAATAATCCAAAACCAAATTTAAACAAATTCCACATTTAAAAAAAAAAGCACTACCGATCGATCGGCCCTCATCACCGATCGATCGGTGAACTGTTCGGATTATGTAAAAATGCTACGGCTTTTGCCGATCGATCGGTGTTCTTCACCGATCGATCGGTCGCTCTGTTTCAACCCAGGTTTTCCAGAATTCCCTAACACCGATATTCATACCCTTCATTCTAACATGTAAGACATACAACATGTCAAAACCAACATGCTAGCAGTTACAATACACTACTCAGAGTGTATTCATGTCAACTTTACACCCCAAACATAAACCCACATGCATCAACGCCGTCCATTTACATAAGTACTCAACCAATTTTTCCGGAAACAGAACAACATATTTCATTACCAGATTTATTGAGCACCTCATTTCATGCTATTAAAACTACAACATATATCATAAAGCATGCTTGAACAAAAACGTCATGGGCTTTACAAAACTACCATGCATGTAGTCAAATCGAGGGTTCACCAAAACACCAACTAACATGCATGATATCACCTCCTCAATATTAGTCCCAATCCATATTTTTCTAGAAAAACAGGGCAATTATCTACCCAGATTTTTGAACACCCTAATTCACAAGCTAAAATCCTTCACATAAAACTTGTAACATGCTCAAGGAAAAATATTGAGAGCTTCAAAATAACACCATGTAAGCATTTAAATCGAAGGTTTTAAGAAACCTAAGCTAACATGCCAAAATCACACCACTTAAAAGCAAGAACTTAACAAGCTTAACAAAACGAAAACAGAGCATGGTTTCTCACCCTACTTTGCTCCGATTTTGAGAGGCTTCCAAGGAATGAAAATGGCAAGGCTCCTCACGGTTTTGCTCAGCAGGTGTTAGAGGTTATTTGGGAGAGAAGTAAAACACCCAATAAATCCCATATCCATATATCACATGCAACCTGAAATGTATCTCCTCAATAATATTAATTCAATCCCATGAATTAACACCCAAATCATCACAATTTAATTTATGATTAAAATCTCATAATCATTTCGGGGATATCACAAACTCCCCTACTTATAAGATTTCGTCCCCGAAATCAAACATGCTTACCAACATGAAGTAAAACAATACATAAACGCATACCAAAAAACAGCTTTGGGTAGTGCTGCACCATGTGTCGCTCTGTCTCCCACGTGGCCTCCTCGACACCCCTACGATCCCACTGAACCTTGATCATATGAATAACATTGTTCCGAAGTCTGCGGTCTGCCCTATCCAGAATCCTGATAGGCCGCTCCACATAAGAAACATCGGACTCTATCTGAACCTCTGAAGGCTGCAACACATGTGAAGGATCCGGCTCATACTTTCTCAGCATAGACACATGAAATACGTCGTGTATACCAGACAGAGAGGGCGGTTAAGCTAAACGGTACGCCAGAGTACCCACACGCTGTAAGATCTCATACGGCCCTACATATCTCGGGGACAACTTCCCCCGCATACCAAACCGTACTACTCCTCTGAGAGGTGAGATCTTCAGAAAGACTCTGTCGCCCAACAGAAACTCCAACGGCCTACGCCGCTGATTGGCATACGCTGCCTGTCTGTCCTGAGCTGCCTTCATCTTTCTCCTAATAACCTTTACCTTTTCTTCCATATCCTGGACCAACTCTGGCCCTCCGACCGATTTACTGTCCACATCATCCCAACACAAAGGCGACCTGCAACGCCTGCCATATAGGTCTTCAAATGGAGCCATCTGTATGCTAGCCTGGTAACTGTTATTGTAAGAAAATTCCACCAAGGCTACTGAGTCCTGCCAAGAAGTGTCGAACTCCAGCACACAAGCCCTCAACATATCTTCGAGCGTCTGTATCGTACGCTCGGTCTGTCCGTCCGTCTGGGGATGATAGGCTGTGCTCAACCTCAACTCTTTACCAAGAGCTGACTGAAGACCCTCCCAAAAGAGAGATGTAAACCGCGGATCTCGATCAGACACAATCGAAACAGGGATCCCATGCAGTCTCACAACATCTCTGACATATAACTGTGCCATCCTCAAGTACGTGAAGGTCATACAGTAGGGAATGAAATGAGCACTCTTAGTCAATATGTCGACGACTACCCATATAGCATCAAAACCCAAAACAGTCCTCGGTAAGTGGGTCACGAAATCCATAGACACGTGCTGCCACTTCCACTCGAGTATCTCCAAACTCCTTAGTTCACCTCCAGGCCTCTGCCTCTCAGCCTTCACCTGCTGACAGATCAAACATCTCTTAACGAATGAGGTGACATCTTGTTTTATACGCCTCCACCAGAACTGGCTGCGTAGATCCTTATACATCTTCTTCCCGCCCGGGTGGACACTCATCCTGCTGCAATGAGCTCGTTGTAATATACCCTGGCGCAACTCGGGTGTATCTGGAACCACCCATCTGTCGCCAAGTCTCAGAGAACCGTCCTCAGCCACTCTGAATCTCGATGGCTGACCTGAATGAACCACTAACATCCATCTCTGAACCTCTGCGTCGGTCCCCTGAGCCTTCCTGATGTGATCATAAATAACAGGCTCAGCTAGCAAGGTCAATACCTATACTGGTGAAGTAGATACATCATAATCAAACCCCAACTGACAGTAGAGCCCAACATAGCTAATAAGCACATGGCATCCTCTGCTGTGCTTCTCACCTTCCGACTCAAAGCGTCGGCTGTCAGATTTGCTTTCCCGGGATGGTATTCGATTTCACAATCCTAATCCTTCAGCAAATCCATCCATCTCCTCTGCCTCATGTTCAGCTCAGCCTGTGTAAACAAGAACTGCCGGCTCTTGTGATCAGTGAAGATGGTAAATGAGGTACCGTATAAATAGTGTCGCCATATCTTCAAGGCGAACACTATAGCTGCTAGCTCCAGAGGACTGGATACCTCATCTCATGTGGCTTCAACTGTCTCAAAGCATAAGCCACTACATGTCTGTCCTGCATCAGTACGCATCCTAGGCCCTGTAGTGATGCGTCAGTATAAAGGATAAACCCCTTGTTCTCCTTGGGAATCACTAGAACTGGTGCCGTAGTCAATCTGTGCTTTAATTCCCTAAAGCTCTGCTCACAAGCCTCTGTCTAACAAAATGAGACTCCCTTCTGAGTCAGCTGTGTAAGTGGCTTGGCGATCCTTGTGAAACCTTCGACGAAACGTCGGTAATAGCCAGCCAAACTAAGAAAACTTCGAATTTCACTGACTGAAGTAGGGGCAGACCAATCCATAACTGCCTCTATCTTCCTCGGGTCTACTGATATCCCCTCTCGTGAAATGATATGGCCCAAGAATGCTACACTGCTTAGCCAGAACTCACACTTGCTGAGTTTGGCGTACAACTGATGATCTCTGAGGATCTGGAGCACTATCCTCAGATGATCGGCATGTTCCTCCTCACTTCTTGAATAGACAAGGATGTCATCAATGAATACGATCACAAACTGATCGAGGTACTCCTGAAATACTCTGTTCATCAGGCTCATAAAACTGCAGGTGCATTTGTCACCCCGAATGGCATCACTAAGAACTCGTAGTTCCCATACCGAGTTCTAAAAGCCGTCTTTTGGACATCGTCAGCTCTAACCCGCACCTGGTGATAGCCTGACCTCAAATCTATCTTTGAGTAAACCTCTGTACCCTGAAGCTGATCGAACAGGTCATCAATCCTTGGAAGTGGAAACCTGTTCTTCACTGTGGACTTGTTCAATTGCCTGTAGTCAATGCACAGACGAATTGATCCATCCTTCTTTTTCACGAACAAGACTGGTGCACCCCAAGGAGATACACTAGGACAAATGTATCCCTTGTCGAGGAGCTCCTGTAACTGTACCTTCAGCTCCCTCAGCTCTGCCGGTGACATCCTGTAAGGAGAACGGAAATACCAGAAGTCCCTGGCAGCAGCTCAATGGCAAACTCAACATCCCTGACAGGCGGAAACCCCGGAATCTCATCTGGGAACACATCAATGAACTCCGCCATGACCGGAATGTCCTCGGCTCTCACTTCATTCTCTTCTGATACATCCACGGCATAAATAAGGTAGCCCTTGTGGCCGCGTTCCAATAATCGTGACATCTTAATTGCTGAGATTACTGGAATCTTTGGACGAGAGCCGTCCCCATAAAAAAGTCCACTGGAACCCCTGATCAGATAGAAAACAAACAATCCTCTGTTGGCAATCTACCACAGCTCGGTATCTGCTCAACACATCAATGCCGATAATGCAGTCAAAATCTGCCATCTCTAACTGAATCAAATCGGCCCTCAGATCGTTGCCCTCAAAATAATGAGGCAATCAGATAACAATCGGTCAGCAATCACATGCTTCCCCGTGGGTGTCGAGACCATGAGAGGCGTGGGTAACAGAGACGAGCACAAGCGGTGGTCTTTCCACAAAAGCAGTAGATACAAAAGAATGGGAAGCACCTGTATCTATCAATATAAGTGCAGGGTACGTAAGTAAATGGCACGTACCAGCAATGACCTCCTCCGGGGCTGCCTCAGCCTGCTCCAGAGTCAGTGCATACACCTGCCCCTGCGGCGGTCCTGCCGTCTGACCTCCCTGTAGTCGAGGTGCGAACTGCTGTCTCTATGGTGCCCTCCCAGCATCAAACCTTGGCCTATTCGGCCCAGAGTCTGCCTGTCTCTGTAGTGCTCTCCGATCGGGGCAACCTCGAGCCAAGTGTCCCACCTTGCCACAAACATAGCAACCCTGGCAGTCACGTGACGAGTGCCATCCTCCACAGTTGTTACATCGATTTCCCCCTGCCTTGCTCCCCTGTGTGGGTCCCCGATTGTGTTGTTTCTGACCCTGAGACTTCTTCCCACTAAATCTGGAAGATGATGAGGCCCCACGAGCCTTGAACTGATCTTCTCGTGGCCTCAAGCTATCAACAGCTGGTCCCTGAGGTGGTACAAAAGGGGGTACAACGTCCTTGTACGCGCCCACTGCAATCTCTGCCAACTCCGCCCGTGTCAGGGCGTCATCAAATGAGCTGGGGTTGTTGGAGACAACCCGATCAAATAGCTCTGGCCTCAGTCCCTTCAGAAGTTCCTCATCTTGGCATGACTGCTGACAGCAATATGAGGTACATACCTCAGCAGTGAGGAATACTGCATAGCGTAATCTGATACTGACAGGCTGCCTTGCTTCAAACTATTGAACTCATCTTCCTTCAATTGTCTGGCAGCCGCAGAAAAGTACCGGTTAAGGAACCGGGTCCTGAATACAGTCCAATCAACCGTCATACTCTGAGCTCTCAGCTCCATGACTATTGTCTTCCACCACATGGAAGACTTCTTCGCTAACTTGAAACTCTGCCAACCTCAACCAGGCACTCCGTGCACAGGGTGCCGATACGAATATCTGTTCCAGTCTCTCAAGCCATTCCTCGGCTGCTTCCCCAGTCTCTGTCCCTTCAAATAGCGGTGGATGATAGCTCAAGAACTGGGTCAGACTTAACTCCCCTGGTAGCAGTATCTGTGCTACAGGCTCCAAGCCTACAGCAGGTGGCGGTAATGGATTCGTCTGAGCAATACTAGCGTTCATACTGCCCATATCCCCTACCTCTTCATTGAGGTTCTCCGGGTTAATAGCAGCCATGCTGCAACACAAGAGTTAACAACAATACCAAAAGCAGTTCATAATATAAGCCGTTAGATAACAAGAGTATCTTATTCAAAAGCATGTTAGTATATCACTTATACACAATATGCATCACATGCATAACATGCCCAACAATGAATACTAGCCAACTTGTCTCTAAAGGCTACCCTGCACTCTTCCCTGGTTATCTAACCACTGCTCTGATACCCACTAAATGTGAGACCCCGTTATTAATCAAGATATTTATGTGCGATAAGAGAAACTAATCATTCCTGTGCATATATCAGGGAGGTAGTAATAATGTCATGTTGATTAACCTGAGCTTAAGAAGATTACAGTACCAAAAAGTTTAAAAGGAATTACACATATTCCTACCAAAAGGTACTACACTATAGTCTTACTCTACTTCGTGTAGAAGCTATACAAAAATTTCTCTAACATGATAATCCTGTAGCACTCCTTATAGCTCAGCATTTTCAACATCAAAAGCACCTACAAAGACAACCCCAACACATGAGCATATCGTGATTCATATTCACACTAATATGAAAGTAAGCGTAAATGCACAATCATAAATACAAAGCACTTCCTGTATTTCCAGCATTTATAACGCCCATTGGTTGTCCCTGTACCATAACTCATAATAAAACACATTATGTGAAATTATGGATCCTTTAATAATGTCATGACATATCACCTATTTCTTTACATAGCTTTTGAGTCATATATCAACAGTTATATTAATGCTTCATGCTTCCACAACTCATAATGAGCGGTACAATCCTCCCCGCTTCATTACTACATAAACTCATAATGAGCGGTACAACCTTCCCCGCTTCATTACTACATAATCTCATAATGAGCGGTACAATCCTCCCCGTTTCATTACTACAGAACCTCATAATGAGCGGTACAATCCTCCCCGCTTCATTACTACATAACAAGCATAAGCATTAAACATACACTGTGATCTCTCTTGACTCGTGGAATACACCTCTTTATTCCACATCACAATATGCAACAACAATGCATAATATGCAACAACAATGCATAATAACATGTATCATACTCTTAATGCATCACATTGCATTCATCATGTGTCAAAAAGACAAACATAAAGTACATGTTACCGTTGGGATGCCCGTAAATCGCTTACGTACCTTTCAAAATGTAGAGGAGTCAACAGACTTTATCTCCTCGACTGTGCTGGTACCTGAGATGGTTCTACATAACCACACAACACAATATTAGGCACCTCATAATAATCCAAAACCAAATTTAAACAAATTCCACATTTAAAAAAAAAAAGCACTACCGATCGATCGGCCCTCATCACCGATCGATCGGTGAACTGTTCGGATTATGTAAAAATGCTACGGCTTTTGCCGATCGATCGGTGTTCTTCACCGATCGATCGGTCGCTCTGTTTCAACCCAGGTTTTCCAGAATTCCCTAACACCGATATTCATACCCTTCATTCTAACATGTAAGACATACAACATGTCAAAACCAACATGCTAGCAGTTACAATACACTACTCAGAGTGTATTCATGTCAACTTTACACCCCAAACATACCCACATGCATCAACGTCGTCCATTTACATAAGTACTCAACCAATTTTTCCGGAAACAGAACAACATATTTCATTACCAGATTTATTGAGCACCTCATTTCATGCTATTAAAACTACAACATATATCATAAAACATGCTTGAACAAAAACGTCCTGGGCTTTACAAAACTACCATGCATGTAGTCAAATCGAGGGTTCACCAAAACACCAACTAACATGCATGATATCACCTCCTCAATATTAGTCCCAATCCATATTTTTCCAGAAAAACAGGGCAATTATCTACCCAGATTTTTGAACACCCTAATTCACAAGCTAAATCCTTCACATAAAATTTGTAACATGCTCAAGGAAAAATATTGAGAGCTTCAAAATAACACCATGTAAGCATTTAAATCAAAGGTTTTAAGAAACCTAAGCTACATGCCAAAATCACACCACTTAAAAGCAAGAACTTAACAAGCTTAACAAAACGAAACAGAGCATGGTTTCTCACCCTACTTTGCTCCGATTTGAGAGGCTTCCAAGGAATGAAAATGGCAAGGCTCCTCACGGTTTTGCTCAGCAGGTGTTAGAGGTTATTTGGGGAGAAGGCTCGAGATTTGGGAAGGGAGAAGGAGGCTGAATGATTGAGCCAAGTGGGGTGACTAATCAGCTTATGCACAGTTGATTGGTATGGGTTGGGGGGGGGGGGGTTGGGTGTTGGGGGGTATGATGTGTTATGTTTTGGTCCCGGTATTTAGCACGATTTATTAAAATATCCTCACATGATATTTATAGTATTTTCTCAATAAAATACTTCAATTTCCATTTAAACATGCTTCACCAAAACATAACACACACCCCAAATAAACATGCCACGACCCCAAAATCCCAACATATATCACATGCAACCTAAAATGTATCTCCTCAATAATATAATTCAATCCCATGAATTAACACCCAAATCATCACATTTAATTTATGATTAAAATCTCATAATCATTTCGGGATATCACAAGGGTACTTCTAGTGGTTTGCCGAGAAGCTATATTTTCTTGCCCCTGGGCTCCGGTGGTTTCATCTCAGCTCTTCAGTATAGCGCATTCTCAGCTCTTCAGATGATGATCTACCCTCAGAGAGCTCATCATATAGAGCTCATAAACACCTATTCAGTAGAGCTCATCCTCAGCACATCAGATGGAGATCATCTCATCTATTGTGTAGAGCTCATCCTAACTCATAAGACGGAGATCATCTGAACTTTCAGATTGTGATCTACCTCGGAGAGGTCATCATCACCTATTCAGTAGAGCTCATCCTCAGCTCATTAGATGGAGATCATCTCAGCTCTTCAGTAGAGCTCATCCTAAGCTCTTCAGATGGAGATCATCCTCAACTCATAAGATGGAGGTCAACATCACCTATTCAGAAGAGCTCACACTCAGCTCATCAGATGGAGATCATCTCAGCTCTTCAGATTGTGATCTACCTCGGAGAGCTCATCATCACCTATTCAGTAGAGCTCATCCTCAGCTCATCAGATGGAGATCATCTAAGCTCTTCAGTAGAGCTCATCCTAAGCTCTTCAGATGGAGATCATCCTCAACTCATAAATGGAGGTCAACATCACCAATTCAGGATAGCTCATACTCAACTCATCAGATGGAGATCATCTCAGCTCTTCAGATTGCGATCTACCTCAGAGAGCTCATCCTAAGCTCTTCAGATGGAGATCATCCTCAACTCGTAAGATGGAGGTCACCTATTCAGGAGAGCTCATACATCACTCCGCCTAATTCATCATGGAGATCATCCCAGCTCTTCAGATTGTGATCTACCTCGGAGAGCTCATCATCACCTATTCAGTAAGCTCATCCTCAGCTCTTCAGATGGTGATCACCTCGGAGAGTTCATCAACAGAGCTCATCCTCAGACGGGATCATCTCAGCTCTTCAGTAGAGCTCATCCTCAGCTCTTTCAGATGGTGATCTACCTCGGAGAGCTCATCATCACCTATTTCAGTAGAGCTCATCCTCAGCTCACCAGATGGAGATCATCTCAGCTCTTCTGTAGAGCTCATCAGCAGCTCTTCAGATGGT
>CAJQUN010001792.1:0-44774 GCA_907163345.1 Haberlea rhodopensis
ATTTTAAAGAATCTTGCCATTTTGTCCACTATCTCTTTTAGGGACTCTCCGGCCAAAACTTCTTCCTTGGTTCCTGGTTCCAATCCCAGGCAATCCTGACTGATCCTTCCAGACTCATTTTTAGAAGTAAAATGAATCATTCTTTGCTTATGTCAAGTGTTTCTTGCTGCTATTCTCATTGCTGAAGCTCATTCATCAATAAGAATTTCTCTGCTTTTTGAAATCCAAATATCCATGTTAGAGCATAAGTCCGTATGGATGGATTGGTTTAGTACAATTTCCCGTAGGGCGTTTGATGAATTCTGGCCTTCGGGAACGGTTTTCTTGTTCCAACGGGGGATCCAAAGTTACTGAGGTGAAATCTTCCCCGTTGGCATACTTGGATCACCTTCGGGTGTGTTTGTGTGACCCGAAACTCTCTCGTGGTGGAGGTCTTTGTACAAGCTCTCCAGTCTTGATTTCTACGAGATTTAATCCCGCAAATGAATCAGCAAGATCATGAAGATCTTCTAGGTTGAGTCTTTCCATTACTTTGTGGATGTAATGGTTTCTCCTCGTATGACTGCAATCATTTTTTTAAGCCTCTGTCAAAGACCTCCGGACCTCCTCTGCTTCCTCCCTTTTTGGTGTAAAATGGGTTCTGTTCCGTAAGATGTGGCAACCATCCCCTCCGTTCCTTCTTCCTGTCGGACTTGGCCTTGACTCCAATTCCTTCACTCGGGATTGAACATCTTGAAGGTTTTCAAGAATCTCCTTCTGATGTTTAATCATGGTCTCCATCTGACTTTGGATCTGATGGATTTGTGTCAGGACATGGTATTGAAGGTATCCATAACGCTGCAACTGTCTTCTGGATCTCTCTAAGATCTTGGAAAATCTTAGAAGAATCTGGCTCGATTTCTCAAATTTGGTGGTTCTCCCATCCTAATCATCCGGTCCAGACCCTGTTGGTAATTGGTGGCTGGAACCACATCTTTCATGTTCAGGATGATCGTCCTCCTGAGTTCAGCTAACTCGACTGTAGTTTGAGATTCACTTGATGAGCCTCTTAGCCATCCTTTTGAGTTTCTTGTAATGGTTATTATTCCGGGTGTAATCTAATAAACCTGTTCCTCGTAAAAGTTTCAACTTATGGCTGAAACGTTCAGCTTCTGCCATATGCTTCTAGTTTAGTTTTTTCCATTTTTTGGAAATACCACCTGTATGCATGACACTTCGAACATTCGTTCGGGTCCATGAATTTCTTAAATCGTCTTCTCCGTATAGGTTACAAATTAATATTCAGATATTATCATAGTATTTCCAGAATAAACCTAGGCTCTGATACCATTTTGTGCCCAAGGATCGCAACAAAAACGGGGACTTGTAAAAGAAGACATTAAATGCCAATTTTTTTACAAATAAGGATATAAAGATAATTAATTATATAGAGACCATTTTGTAGCTACACAACAAAGCATAGGGAATAGAATACAATCCAACCTAACCATTGAGGGGTAAAAGAGTCAAATAAACACCCAATTGATTGTAAAATTTGAAAATTGGACCTATTTGAATAGAGTTTCTCCAACTTGATTGTCTTGCACTAAAGCTTTTTCCCAGACTTAAGTGATTAAAGTTCAACAAAAGCACTTCTTGCAATTTCCCCTAGATTTAATATCAAACTTTTATACCTAATCAAATATAGTTTCAAAGTTACTTTTTAACAAATCCATATAAATTTTTTTTATCAAATATTATCCTACATAAATTATTTTTTAATAAAATAGCCCAAAAAAGTTAATGATTTTAGAGATCACTTTTGTTAAAAATATTTTATATGATATTTATTAGATAAAAATATTTATGTAAAGAACTTATACATAAAATAATTCTTTGATACTATATTTGGTTAGTTCTAAACGTTTGAAACTACTAATTATAAATACTCGTATTCTGTGAAACCATTTTTATAATTTTTTTTTCACAAATACAAATAGAAGTGGATAATAAGATATATAAGACACTCTTCTCTCTCTTTTTTCTTTTTTTTTTAAAATGAGGGGAAGGAGATGCCTTCGAACCTGAGACATCTTACATTATCGAGAAATATATATACAATAACACTAGGTCCAATGTCTTGTTTTCAAGTAGATAAGACACGACTCGTTTCTCATCAGAAAAGATAAATTTTGAGTTCAATTTTTATTTAAATTATATGTGTTATTTTCTAAAGAAATTGAGAAAAAACCTTTCAATATGATACATATCTTCAGTCCAATTTTCCTCCTACTCTAAACCAAATTTCGGGAAAATGGGCTGCCTGCTAAGATGTATAATATACCATTAGCTTCAAGAATCCAACTCCTTGCTATACACAAAAGAAAAACAATTAAACAGCCCATATCTATTTGTACTTTCATATTTATTTATTTTAAGAAAAAGAATAGAAATTGGAAATCTCATAAATTTTCTCTCTTGTGATTATCAATTCATGATTGTTTGTAGAAAACTTGCTTTTGAATCATACAAACCGTAAGCAATATGAGATCGTTGGTTTTTTAGGAAAATATTTGGCTCTTAGTTATGTTGCATCGAAAAAAGATCAATTCGGGAAGCGAAAAATACTCTTTAGTTTGGTGCATATGATATTTTGTGTCGAGTATGAGCTTCGATTCGATTTTGTTATAAAATAACTAATAAATTGTCCAATCTATCTGCAAGCTCGAGATTTTAGATAAAACTATAATTCAGCACGACAGATATTTTAGATAAAACTATAATTCAGATTGGTATCAGAGTCCTGACGAACTCCAAAGGTCCAAAATTTCAAGTATATATATATATATATATATATTTTGCATGAACAGTTTTGAATGAACAGATGAAACATAGAAATGACTAGACAATGTGGTGAATTCCTCAGAAGGAGATGGCAATGGACTTGTCTCCTTCTATGCTACCGAGTTCACATGTTCTTTAGCAACTTCATTGGTTTATGTTGCAATGACCGGACTTGTGGCCTGAGCTCAGACCTTGACTTAATATGAATAGATTTTGGATGTTTGATTTCTCTGCTTTGTTATTGCTTCTAAAAAACAACAGGTAAAGGATGAGATGTTTTTTGCAGCTTTAGCTTATGTGGTGGTAGTTTTGTAATAAATTGAAGTTCACTAAGCTATTTTATTTTAATAGCAAACACTCAATTATTTGCTTAACAGTAACTTTTCAAAATTTAAGCAAAAAACAATATACAACACTTTGAATAGCAATCTAAAACACACGCTTAAGATCATATCGAAATTTGCTAATCAGGGCGGGTGAATTGCTCGTGGAATAATTTTAAGGCAAAGGGAAGCAAGAAGAACGCAAAGATTGGGTTGAGGTCCACGAGTATAGAGAAAGGAACTCAATTCGTTATTTTCATTAGTTCAATAACCTGACTTCTAACATACTAGTAATTGGGTGAGTTTCTGACTTAACATAATGTTTAAATTAATGATCCAAATTTGAATCGGATATGTGGGGTCTACATAAAAAAATTACCCCACATCATCCCAAATTAATTTAACATTTGGATTACTAGAATTGAAGGTATTACCCAAATGCTAGCATCGTATTACCCCAAGGTGAAATCTAGGCAGAGAGGTGCGGCCGTCCCCGTTACCCCCTAGATCCGTCACTGCTGGACTTATAAATAATTGATATATATCAAGTGTATGTATATACACGATGCTACTCAGATAGAGATCACGTCGTAGAAAACATGGTGGGTTGCTTATGTTTAGAAGCCAAGCATGCCTGCATACGTACGTGCGTGTTTTTATATAGTATAAATAATATATGAGGAAATTAACACATAGGTACCATTTTTCAAAACATGTTTCAACTAATCTAGCAAAATATTTGCTTTTCAACTAAATACATCTTGTGAGAATCTTCTTTCAACTAAGTCCATTTTTATAAAACCCTAATCTAATTAGTCATTTAATATTCCTAAAATACCCATAGTTGAATTATCTCTTCATCATCGTGAGAATTGGTGATGGTCGCGTGTCTGGGAAAGCAGCAATGGTGGTTAGGCGGTATGGAGCAGTGGCGGTGTTGCGGTGGAGGCGGCGACGACTCCTTTTCGTTTTGCCAAATATCATTATTCTCCAACCACAGAAAACCGACATTTTGTTTCAATTTTGTTTTCTGTTTTTATGGTATTTTTGGATTTAATTAACATTGAACTTTTATTTCAATTTTTGGTACACATTATGTGTTTTGTTAAAATGTCTCTTTACGTAAACAATTTTTTTTTAGCAAATTTGGAAAAGATAAACAACATATCATCTCATTCCAAAGGTTTTTGATTAATTTTTTTTCCATTTTCATTTGTTTATGTACAACATACCAAGTAAAAAAATAGATTCTAAATTCCATTTTCATTTGTTTAAATACTGTTTTCATTTATAAACTTTCAGACATCATGTCACTATATTAGTGGAAGGATCTATAATAACATAAACGATGCGTATATCAAATTCCCGACAATATATTAGTGAGGTAGCACTATCTTATCTTCCCAAATCAAAGTTGAAGAACTAACAAGCTTAAACATTGCAAGCAACACATACCGATGCATGTAAATTACATGCATCGCTAGTCTATCGGTGCATGTAATTTACATGCACCGATAGTCTACCGATGCATGTAAATTCCATGCACCTGTAGACTCAGCATCTGTAATATTTAAAAAAACTTCAAAGTTAAGTCACGCATGTGTAATATTTTATCATTTGAAAATTAATATACTTTTGTTATGAGATTATTCAATAATTTATCATACATTATATACTCATTCATAATAAAATTTAATTTCTAAAATAATATATTATATCTTTAATTTGTTATAAGATCAACAAGCAAGTAACACATAGCGAACACATAAGGTGCATGTAATTTACATGCACCGCTAGTCTACCGGTGCATGTAATTTACATGCACCGCTAGTCTACCGGTGCATGTAAATTACATGCATCGATAGTCTATCGGTGCATGTCAATTACATGCACCGGTAGACTCAACATTTACATTGGCTCTCAAATTACATATCAAATAAGTATCATACAGTAAGTGTTAAAGACGTTCACAAATAACACTTAAAAATTAAGATACGTATGTGTAATATATTATTGTTTGAAAAATAATATACTTTTTGTTATGAGATTATTCAATAATTTATCGTATAGTATATACTCATCCATAATAAAAATCTAATTTCTAAAATAATATGTTGTATCTTTAATTTGTTATAAGACCAATTGCCAAAAATTATAGAATGAAAAATTAATTCACATTTTTATGATTTGATCATTGTTATTTAGTAATTAGATAAAAATAATAGTATATTAGTACATCACCGCCTATCGGTGCATGTAATTACATGCACGATAGATTTTAGCAAGTCGGTGCATGTGAATTACATGCACCGCTGAGTCTATTGGTGCATGTAAATTACATGCACCGATAGACTATTATTATATTTAAGCAAACAAATAGTCTTTTTATATATAATTTTGAATATGAAACATTTTTTCCTCATTAATTTTTTTTAAAATTAATAGCAAACTGACATAGCATGCTCGTGATGTGAAATAACAAACTGAATACGAAAGCAACATCTAATTCTAAAGGTGCATGTAACTTACATGCACCTTTAGGCCTATCGGTGCATGTAAAATACATGCACCGATAGACTCATGAATTGTTGGTGCATGTAAATTACATGCACCACTTAGTCTATCGGTGCATGTAATTTACATGCACCGATAGACTCATGAGTTGTTGGTGCATGTAAATTACATGCACCAATGGTTTCAATTTCATTACATTCTCAAATTTTCATTCAAACAATTCATCGAACATCTCAAATACATTATAGTTTTGAGTTTTACATTAAAATTCTACAAACAATCATTACAATAAAATTGAAATTCATAATAAATATAAAATTTCCATTCAAACAATTGATCGAATCTCAAATACATTATACTTTTACGTTTTACATTAAAAATCTACAAACAGTCATTACAAAAAACTTTGAAATATAAACAAAATCAATCGGTAAATAGACGATAAACAGAAGAATGAGATGATTTTGTCTTCTTGCACAACCTTTTTGTTTTCGTTTATTCGCGACCAGTGCGCGCAGCTCCGACGCCATGGGAGGAGCGACAATTTTCGACGATTAGCGTTGGTGGTTGGGACATGTGGCTGGTGTGAGGGTTGAAGATTAGGGTTTGGATTGAAGGATGTGATTCAAGGAAGATAGAAGACTATTTTGGTCATTTTAACCAAAAGTGGACCTTGTTGAAAGAATTTTTTTTGGGGTGACTGGGCTGAAAAATCTTTTACCAAATGGTACCGGCCCGAAATTTTCCCATAATATATATATAATATATGCTTCGAAAGATAATTCAAATCCTGGATATTAATTTTTAATACGAATATTTAATGGGACCTGCTTGCAAAGATTTTTAGTGACAAGAAAAAAATATCTAAAAACTTTACAACTGTAGCTTGTGGCCGAGCTCTAAATTGGCTCAAAAGTCATAAACAATTCCCCCTCTTAATTTGACCAAACAGAGATCGTAGCATGTCCCACTCCCAACCAATCCAATAATATCTAGGAACCAATAATACGGCTTTGATCTCTAAATTTGAATATATAGTTGCATTACGTATTTCGTTCTCTAACTTATGGGCGAATTTAAGAATTTTATCGAGGGGGCAAAAGTTAATAACAAAAAAATTAAACAAAAATATCATGATAAACATCCAAGTTTAAAGACGATAGATAAAAATAACTGAGTAAATAATTACAACTGTTATCGACAAGAGCTCATAGTTTAAAGTCAAAATTACAGTATCCAAACTAAAGTACATACCTAAAGAACAATAACAAAAATATAAGATCCTTAAAATTGCAGCAGCTAAGGTATCAACAACGAAGTAAAATCAACAGCAACGTAAAATCAGTATCAACAGCGAAGTAAATCCATTAGACACCTGTGACTTGTTCGTCAATGTCACCAACAAGAAATTTTCAAACGTTCAACAAAGTGAGAGGAAAAGAAATTGAATTGAAATTGTTTGGGTTAGGGTGTAGGGGTGTAAACGAACAGAATCGAGTCGAATATGCAGAAAATTTTAAGATTCGAATTCGGTTCGAAATAGTTATATTCGAGTTCGATTCGAATTTAGAATAGTTTCAAAAATTTGGCTCGAGTTCGAGTTCGGCTCGAAAATGTTCGAACATGTTACCGAGCTATTCGAATTATTGCTCGAAAATAAATACTCGAAAGGTTCAAAATATATTATTTAACATTTAATTATATTATATTAATAAAATATTAAAGTTCGCAAGCGGCTCGCGAACTAATGAACAAAATAATTTGGGCTCGAGTTCGGCTCGAAAAAAGTTCGAATATGTTCGAGTTCGGCTCGAATTCGAGAATTTTGAATTCGAATCAAATATTTTTTCGAGCTGCTCGAAAAGATCGCGAACATTTTCGATTCGTTTACACCCCTATTAGCGTGCCCAACAATGAATATGTTCGCCCCTGCTCTAGTTTGTAATAGATAGATGAATATTACAGTTGTCTCCCTATGATTTGAGAGAAAATTTCGTAATTATCTTGTAAATTTGAGAGAAAATTTCGTAATTATTCAGATTAAGGGTCTATATGTAATCCACTCTAATTTTTATTGAGTATTTTGATTTTTTGTTTATTTTTTGTGAAAGACACAAATATTTGGATTTGGGTTAAGTGGGGAGACTCCGAGGTGTGCACGTGACACGCACGAGGACTACCATGAATGTCTGTTCTATAATTTTATTGCTGTCGTCCCGATAACAAACCACCCGTGGCCCTTTCTATTACTAGTCTTTTAATCACATTTAATTATCTGTCTTTGTCTAATTCAAACCATATTGATTTTTTTTGTGGCAACGAGAATACGAACATAAAAATGAGATGGGCTGGCCCATTACAGCTTTGACATTAAATAAACACGCGTTTGGGCTGACAGAGAAGTTTCATTTGTCGGGTTGGGCAAAATATCGAGTCCAGATGGAACCATATCTTATTGGGCCCCACAAAAACTTTTCGACCACATAACTTTTGGGCCCTATTCTAATTCCTACCAGAAGTTTCGTCTTCAATGACTTAAATTTTATTATATATATATATTTAAATCACTGGAATATTTTCGAGTTATAGCTGGATTCAGTAGCCTACTCGACAAACTTGTGCGGTAAAATCAACAGTATATGTAGGTGGACTAGACCAAGACACTCGGAGATCTCAACCCGCTGTGTGAAATATTTCATATATGGATTTCATGTAAATGACTGGATCATAGTTTTTATTTTACTACTATTAAATAAGAATAAGTTTATATTTATATATAATTAATTAATAACATGAATAGATTAAAATAAATATATCTATGCGTCACGAGTCTCTGGTCAAGTGACATCATACGTCCCAAATTAGGAGACACTCGAGTTCGAGAATCATTATCCACTACCCCAATTATCAATATTTTTTTTACTATATGGTTAGCAGTTGACAGTAGTTGTTTGATAAAGACACATAATGCGGCAGATGATCTCACATGATATTAGAACTTAATGTAAAGCAGGGATAAGAAAGTAAACTGGGAAATATTCGAGAAATCGATCCTGTTCGATTGAGCCCGACATGGTTAAATTCAGTTAACTGTTGATTGGGTGGGGAGTTTTTACAACAAATTGGTTTTATGAGCAGACACGGGAATTATGGAAATCGCAAAAAAAAAATTTAGGGTGTCAAAAAAAATTAGGGGAAGGAGGAAACTGTAAATTTTTGGAGGTAAAATACAGTTTTTTGGGTAAAGAAAAACTTTTTTTGGTAAGGATGTGTCATTGCTCTCAGTTGTCTGTAGGTAACTCGCCCCTCTATTGCATTGTCCTAAATTTCTTAACCAAAAAAAAAAATTGCAATTAATCAAGTATTGATTTCTCACAATTTATAATCGGATATGTTGTATACCTAACGTCATATTTTTCAAATCAATGATTTGATCTGTCTCGCATTTCTTGCACTTCATCTATCGGTGCACACGGCCTTATCTGGGTGACCAAAGAAATTAGCTCCTTAACCCACTGAAATAAAGTCATTCAAAATATATACTAGTCTTCTTAAACTAAAATCAATTCAGTTTAATATATCGAGTACTCAACTTTCCTCGTGTTGACGAGTGATTTGAGTCATCCCTTTCCCAAAATATATATATATATATACCTGCTCCGACCAATCTGCATGCAAATCTTGAAATTAATTGAAATATTTGGATACAATTGAATATATTTTTTGTAAAATATCGACTCATTTGGTGGTATTTAAAAAAAAAATAAAATCAGAAAGCGATGGATTTCAACGGGACTTTTGTTGATGACAGATCATATTTAATATTTCAACTTTAAATATATATGGGAATTATTTATGTTAAAGTCTGGCATTTGCCAAAGTCTCTTTAATATTTCTTATTCAATGCCTGTCTTCAGTTTTGTGAAAAATCAACGGCGTCAAAGCAAGATTATTACATATCGAAATGAATATCTTATAAATCTATCAAACTTTAAAATATAACGTATGTTTTCTATTATACTGTCTATTTCCAATGAAGCATTAAATCTTACTAAGAAAATTCGATTTTTCTTCTCAAAATATGATTGGATCGTAATATATTAGATGAAAACAAAAATTTCTAGTTTGGTTTGGGTTCAAATTGGTGTTTATTTGATATATATATATATAAATTTTTTTTTTAGTTAGATTGAACAAAAGTTATATGAATGTTTTTGGGTTTTGGCAAAGTACTCCTTTTGGTGTTTCAAATAGGCAACTTACACTTCCGTGGTTTGAAAATAAGTAGTTTATACCCTGTAGTTTGAAAATTAGCACTGTAGTTTGAAAATTGACAGTACACTCATATACTTTGTGAATAGATACAAAATACTCGCTCCATATGTAATATTAATTTGGGGTCGTTAAATTTGAAGCGAGGAAGGGCATTCAGACAGCCTATTAGGGCCATAAGATAAGAAAACATGTGGGAAGGCAGGTTCCAGCCAATCAGCAATAAGTGAAAAATTCAAAGTCAAAATTCATCCAGCTCATGGTTAGATAGATGAATGCAATCATTAAAATATTTTACAGTTGAAAGATTAAATTAAATTTCTATTGATCGAATGGGTCAGCTTCTCCTGGACGGAGGACAGTTGCTACATGCGGCATAAACGGTGGCGCCCGCGCCGCCCTGTTTTGGGGCCTTTAAACAAATTGCAGCATGCGGAGATGATAATGAATGGAGTAATTATAATATAAAAAATTATTTGTTCTATATTAAAAATTAAATATTGAAGCACAATACTACGTTTTTTTCCAGAAAATTTAGATAATGTTTGATATTTTTTGGTGATCTGAAAACACGTTGCCCCAAAAAAATAATTTTTTTTTACCTTAAAAAAAATATTTTTTAAAAAATATATTGCAATTTACCCTAAAAAATTATAAATTGTCCCTTAAACATTACATTTTGCCCCCCTTAAATTATATTTTGACCTCTAATTTTTTTTTTTTGGCCTAACTTTTTTATTTTAAATTTTTTTGCCCCCCCTTCCTAAAAATCCTGCATCTGCCACTGGTCCTACCAAGGGGCGGGGTAATCACATTGGAGCCTTGCAAAAAAAAATGTCTTTCTATCATCCTAAAAAATTTATTTTCAAAAAACAAATTTGTATTTTAACCTTAAAAATTGCAGTTTTTTCCTTAAAAAATACGTTATGCCATCCCTAAATTTTTTTATTCTCTATTTTTTATTTTAACTTTTTTGCCCTACAAATTTTTTTTACGTCTGCTGCCTCTGATGGTACCCATAATTCTTTCTTGTTGATTCTAGTTTGCATGCATGAATTCATTCTTGTATTAGTTAATTTAAGTCATACAAAATATTTATTTTATAATTTCTCTTAATTTGTACTCAATTATTCCTAAGTTTTCGAAGTATATGCAGTGGTGGACATGGTGGCATTCAACATATTATATTATATTATATTATATTTGTAATGATAATAATAATAATAATAGTTATTATTATTATTAGTTCATGTTTATCAAATTAAAGTAACTCTGGCCCTAATTCTAGTAAAAAATAAAATAAAATCTGATCTACAATCACTTATCCAACAAATTAAATTATACCATAATTTAGTATCTTTTAGCTTAAAAGGGGATTTTTTATGCTACCCCAGAGGCACTACCTTTAGGGGGTTATCCATCATGTATTAGGAATATTCTATTTAGAATATCCCCAATGTATGGTAAGATGTACCCTTAATGGCACTGTCCTTGGGGGTAGCATCAAATAAACCAAAAGGGATTTTTTTGCTAGGGATTTCGCCTTTCCTTTTCCACTTAGCAATTGTGATGATGCACCACAATGATAGAACTTTGAGAATTAAAGTTTAAAACTCAACAAGAAGATATGCACCCTATAATTAAATATAGTACCGCTTTGAATATACTATTACTGTTTCCTTGTAAAAATTTGGAGAGGCAATTTCATGATTCCATGTATATGATGCGCAGATACTGCTAACAAATTCATGTTCACATATATGATATATCTGGGATGCGAATACATGCGGATACGGTCCTGATATATACCGGATATATCATATGGCGTATCTAGAATTAAAAATCAACTTTTAATCTCAGATACATATTTGAATACGGTCAAGATATTTCTGAGACTTATCCGACAAAGTTTAGATACGATGCAAATTTTGTTTTGTTTGGAAATCTCAAAAACTCCAGGGAAGAAGCTTGACATGTTATTTCAATTCAACACAGAATTTTGAAACCTTGGTAGTTTACAAAGGATGTTGATTCACACACATTATTAGTTATGTCATAAGCTCTTAAAAGTATTGCTCAAACTGCATGACTATAGTTAGCTTATTCGTTCTTTATTCGATAATATCTTGATCAACAAACCACTTTCTAGATTTTGGCACAATTATTAGGAGCCTTCCCATTTCAACAAAGTAAATTGAAAAGTTCTTTCTCGATATTCATGTCATAGTTTGACGTTATAATGATTCTGCATTAATAGAACCTGATTTTGTTAACGATTTGTTGTCTGTAGAATCAAGTCCCACGTCAGTTCGAGCCACTACACCTTGCAGATGAAGTTGAGGGCTCGTTAAATAGGCGTGTTTTAGATATATTTAATATTGATTATATGCTTGAATTTGGTTATTTATAAATATTACAAAAAAATTTAATGTCTCCTAGAAATTTCAAAAATTCCATTCAACCATATTTATATTCGCGTATCAGCGATTTCATTTCCGTGCATCATAGTTCCACATTATTATTCGATTGGAATTATTACTGCTCTTTTACTTGACTATTACCATTCACTTTCTCTTATTTATTTATTACATTAAAAATAAAATGATCGTGTTTTATAAAATTAAAGGGTTTTACATTTATTTATGTTGTTTAGGCTATGATCATGCTGATGCTATCATGATGAATGCTTAAGTGAAAATTTAATGGATGGAATTTTTCAAAGTGAGAATGAATGAAATCAAATAGGGGACGCACTTACGAGTTTAGGGACAGCTTTGGCTGATTCTTTCTTCCTGTTGAAGACCAACTAGAGATCCTCGTATTGAATCATATTCTATTATCTTCTGTCATTTCAAAGAATTCACACACTCAATCAAACGTTATCAACTAAGGTCACCTCAAATTAATTATAAATTCATTACAAGAATTAATAATCGAACAAAAGTTAAATCAAATATGATAATTTTATAAACCAATCCTTACATATCTCATCTATATATAAACACTGATATCACCAAAAAGTGTGATCTTCAATAAATATCGAGCGATGATGCAACAAACGATTTATCTTCTATTAAACCGAATTGAACCGCCCTCAAAATATGTGTGTATCAAAGAAAAATGGTGAGATGACTCCGCCCGTAGGCGAAACCACTCCGACGCTCAAGTCAGTATAGGTTTCAATGAAAAGTATTGAAATTGCAGAGTTTGCATAATATGAAAGGCGTACTATGAAAGACGTACCTGAATGAGGGTTATGTGCCCTCTATTTATAGATGTAGAGATAGAGTCTCAATCAATATAGAATAAGAATTCTAGTCAATCTATAATTGTAGAGTTCTAGTCAATCTGGGAGAAGAGTTCTAATTACCAGGAAATTGTATTGTATATGGCAACTTGATCCATGTCTATCCCGAGAATATTGAGATATATCTTCCAAAACCCTACAACTCCTTTTTGTTTATTAAAATGGGCTATAGCTTGCTTAATCAGATTGGGTCGGTTAAAACCCATTAGGTAGATCGATCCTCCATCGAGGGGTGTCAAACACTAATTCGGTTCAATCGAATTTTTAGACCAAAAAATACGCTTCTAAAACCGATTAATTATTCAAGTAACGATCAATCGCTGACCACTCTACCAAACTCGAGCTTAGCTAGCATTAACCTCGATTCGATCAATAATGAGGAATATTAGATAAGATCACATTGGGGAGGAGGATGAACTTCACAATCAAATTATAAAAGCTAATTGTGGCACGTCCACTGACAAATTAGTGCAACCAACTTGTAACATAGCAATTAATTGGAGTAGGGTCCGAATTGACGGTAATGCACAAATGATATTCGGATCCTTTAGGAAAGTCAATCTTCTTGGCGGGTCCAAATCCACCGTCGCTTTATCCGAATTCAGGGTTATTTTTTGCTAGCATATGAACACTACTTCAATGTTATATCCACAGAAAAATATTGATTTGGGTATATAGAATCCACACAAATCTATAGACCTCATATATCTAAATCAATTATTGAACCTTATATCTAGTTTTGGGTAGTGCTCATATGCTAATATCTTATTTTCCCACAAATTCATTACTTTGTCAGACTGGTCATGTATCACCCATACAATAATTGCATCCTACCTTTTGTATGTGCTTGTTGTTGTGATTCCTTATATAATACTGTTAAGAATTTGTGGGGCAGGTTTTTCATGTGATTGTTATTCCTGCCACATACTAACCATCCCACATGTTGTCAGTCAACGTGTTTGACTTATATAATATAAAATGTGAGGGGGCGTGTTGAGAGTTATTATCCTACATTGGGAACTTGAAAGCTATATTTGCTCTTTATAAAAGATTCTTGATGAAAATATGTTTGAATAACTAGATTTAGGTATGCAGAAAAATAATATATTTTGTTAAGATTAATTTAAAAAATAATTTAATACATATAATCGTTACAGTCGCGCTTGAATATTTCTAAAGGCGATATCCATCTCTGTGAAATTCTATCCTACACCCATAATGTATCTGAGTGAGGATCTCATATGGGTCTACCACACACAATGACTCAAATTATATGGGAAGTAACACTCCTCATATATGATAAAATTTCCCACGGGTAGTGTATTGAGGTAGTACAGTTGATTTTCGATTGATATAGAATATTTCACATCAAGATGGCAATATCAAACCAACATATATGTTAGTACATAGATACATTAACTAATTAATTTATTTACACTTCAAGTAACGATTTATTGATTTTGGCACGTTGATGCAATCAAGAAGAAATCTCCATAAAGAGAATTTGTATCAAAGCACCTAAATTTTCATATTTCTATATATCGCAATTAATGGTACATATGTTTTTCCTTAAATGGTAACCCTAGGCTACGTCTAGGATGTAGTGTAGAGAGCAGATCTCATAGGAGTGAACAAAACTTACAAATTTTTTTTTTAGCAATTATTATAACTATTAGGGGTGCGGGGACGCATACTTGAACATAAGATATTCGGGTCATATTTGCGACTAGTATCATATGGGCTACAAGTTATCTGCAACAAGACTTACATTTTTATATATAATAATTGTTAAAAAAACATATATATAGGCCTATTTGTTAAATGGTTTTTTTTTTATATATAAACAATCCAGAGAATTCAAATCGCCAGTTAGAAAAATGTACGCATGGGTAAGTAAAGATGATCTAAAAGATCAAGAAAAAGAGATTAATTTGAACTTTCACGATAATTGTGTACTTTGGATACTTTGAATTGAATGATTATCCATCCCACTCAACCACAGTAACGAATAAAGAAATTCTTTAAATAATTTAGTATATCTAAGGCATAAACTCACATTTTTTAGAAATATTTAAAGCATTTTATAAAGTTATCCGAATAATTAATTTCAGGTGTTAGATCCCAATTGTATCGAAAAATCAAGTTTTATAAAACATGCAAAATAAGCATATGCAATGCTCCATGCACGAGTCCCATGCATAAAATAAATGCAGCATTGTAGAGGTGATCCAAACTATTGTTAGATTGGAACACCAAACCGAACGCTATTTTAGCATCCCAATCTAGAATGGCATCCGGTTTGGAGATGCCCTGAAAATTGCTCACAAACATTTGCCTCCAAATAATTATATTAATTTATTATTTGTGAGAATTGAGCTGATGACCTCGGTTTAATGCTAATTATAGGACTAAATTTTTGTTGTTTATCAAAAATTCCAATTTGTGATAACCTTATAATTCAAAAGTTTTGGTGGAATGGTTTGGGGCGATGGCGATAACAGTGGTGGGTATGTGTATCTTTGTGCGGAAGGCCGTGGTGGAGGTCGGTTTCAGAGTGCTCTCAGTGTTGGGGGTGTTTTCGGAGGAAGATGATGGTTGGGCTGTGGATTGGTTAGCAGAGACAGCTTT
This sequence comes from Haberlea rhodopensis, assembly GCA_907163345.1. NCBI lineage: Eukaryota > Viridiplantae > Streptophyta > Magnoliopsida > Lamiales > Gesneriaceae > Haberlea > Haberlea rhodopensis. The sequence continues at coordinate 15,868 of CAJQUN010001792.1, forward strand.
GTGGTTGCTGTTATCAAACGGCTTGGGTGTCGGGTGGTGGTCTCGACGACAATGATGGTCGCGGCTGTGATGATAGTGTCGGTTTTGGGGATGGCGGTGGTGGTGTTGGTGTAGCTGGTGGCTGTGGATTTGGGGGTGGAGGTGCTCATGTCGGTATTGCTGGTGGTGGTGATTTTGGGGGTGGAGGTGGGGATGTTGGTGTAGCTGGAGACGGTGCTTTTGGCGACGACGTTCGCTTTAGGGGGCAAGGTGGTGTAAGTGGTGTAGTTGATGGTGGAATCGGGATATTCGGGTTCGGGTAATCGGGTATCGGGATTACTAAAGGCATACCCGAACCCGAATATGTCGGGTACCCGAATATGTCGGGTACCCGAAATTCGGGTTTCGGGTACCCGAATTCGGGTACCCGAACCTTGAATTTTTTTATTTTTTTTTATTTTTTAAAGAAACGCTCTTTAGATTTAAACCTAATTTTTTTTTAAAGGAAATCGGGTTCGGGTACCCGAACCCGAACAATTTTTCTCTCAAACCCCTACCCGAATCCGGTCCCGAACCCGCCACTACCCGATTATCCCGAAAAACCCGATCCCGATCCGATCGGGTCGGGTCGGGACCCGAATTGCCGAACCCGTTTCCCACCCCTACTACTGGGTGCATGAATGATCTTGATTGTTGGGTTTATCGGTTTCGTGTGCCATCCTCGGGAGTTCTTCGATGTTTGTGTTTCGGTTTGGGACATGAGATTGAAAGCTTGCACGGTTTTTGTTCTTATCAGTTTTTGTCTCTCATCTCACTGTATGTGTACCTTCAGTTACTGGAAGGCAGTTAACATCCTCGTTTTTCTACTGAGACTTGGTTTGAGGGGACTTGGTTTAGCTATGACATCCGTTGCTCTCTATTGGTCATATCTATGTACTTATGTTGTGCCGTTTTTTTCCATTTTGATCTCTTTGTTTGCGTACTGCTAAGCGTGTTCTTTTATTTGGCTGTGAATGGCAAATATTTTTTTTTGTACACATGCTTTCATTAATATAATCTACCTTTTATGCGAAAAAAAAAGAACTTTTGAAGCACCTAGTACTTACAACAGAAAAAAAATTGCTTTCTTTCCATCAATTTTCATGTATTTGTAAATTGAATCCTTTCAATATAACAACAAAACTATGAGGAAATGGGTTGGGGACGATCGAAGAAGGCATGACTCCAACTTGTATATAAAGATTTTGAGTCCAAAGAAATCAACGAGATATTCTGATCGAAAAAAGCTTTTGGAGAATATTAACGCATGTGCCCGACCCAACTTGATTTATTGATTTATTTTATAGTTCATATAGCCTAGGTTAATTTATCCATTGGGATTCAAGGCTTTGTTATTGTTGTTTTCGTATATTTATATGCATGTATTATGTTGGATTTTGGAAACCCGAATAATCTTGGTTTTGATGTTAACAAAACTTGTTATTGTGTTGCTAACATATTTCATCAAGTGTGCAGTTCATAGATCATAACTTAGAAGCTTGATGAATTACAAAGAAGTAGCTTGAAAATATCAAGCTGGACCAAGACTGAAATCCTGGCAGAGCGGATTGTTTCGATCATATCTAATAGCTCGGATATCGAAATGGCGTGCTTTTAAAGAGATTGAACAGCCAACTTAAAATACTAAAAGTCATATTTGACAACAGATCGGCTAGTTCAAATGTTATCAAGGAGAAAAGACGCCTGCAAGATCGAGCTGAACCGCGAAGAAACAGCAAGCTGTTTCAGCAAGCAACTGTCAGTCTGGTGGCCATAACTCTCAACTCGCTTATTGGAACGGAACGATTCAGTATGGGTTGGAAATCTACGACAAAGATCTACAAGTCATTTTTGGAAGACAAAGACTGAATCAGACGTTAAGATTGCCAAAAAGCTTCTGTAAGTCACGCCATGTGACGCCTATAAGATCGAGCTGTTACAGCAAGCAACTGTCAGTCTGGTGGGCATAACTCTTAGCTCGCTTATCGGAACGGACCGATTCAGTATGGGTTGGAAAGCTAAGACAAAGATCTACAAGTCATCGTTGGAAGTGAAAGACTGAATCGGATGTTAAGATGGCCAAAAAGCTTCTGCAAGGCACGCCATGTGCTGCTGCATCCAGCAAACAGACAGCAGGAGCATTGCCTCGTATTTCGAGCATAACTCTCTCATACAAATTTGAAATCGAGCGATTCTTAATTCCGTGGAAAGCTAAGAGAAAGGGCTACAACTTTCATGTGGATCACTTTGCCCAGAAATCAAAGAATCAAGAGTTAAAAGCAACAGATCAAAGAGCAAGTTTATCAATCTGTTTTTGTATCAAGCTGATTGTCCAGACTGATCCGGACCAGACTGATCTGCCCTTGCTGATCTGGACCAGACTGATCTGCCCGTGCTGATCTGCCAGACTGATCTACCATGTTGATCCGGCCAGACTGAGCTGCCCAAGCTGATCCGGCCAATCCGGTCCGAAATACAAATAGCCCAGAAACCAGAATATGACCGTTGCAAGCTCGGGAATGGTGCAGAACCTTCTCCAACGGGCATATTCTTGTGTCTAACGTATATATCATTCCTTGGGGCTATATATACATGATTTGGAAGCTCAATAACAGCTGATTGAAGATCAATCCAAGCCTTCCAAAGCTAACCCACTTGGGATTCAATTTGGGAACTTCAAAGACAAAAGTTGCTAAATGAAGAGCACTCCCCAAACCTTTGGCACCACTTACCTTGCTATATCAGATTCATTATGGAATCATTTGTGCCTTTGTATCATTCTATTCATTGTATTTGTGAGCTAAAATAGAAGAGTGAATATCATTGTAACGGTTGATGATTTATCACAACCGATGAGAGGTCTTTGTATGTGAGACATTAAAGAACATACATAGTCGAGTTGCTAGGATTTCTAGTTGGATGGGGAATTGTCAACTGGATCGGGTTTGTACAACGGGATTGTATAAATCAAAGTCTTCTAGTGGAATCCTTCCATGAGATGGAAGAAGGGGAGACGTAGAAGGATTACACCACCTTCGAACTTCCATAAACAAATGCTTGTTTATTTACTTTAATTGCATATCTTTAAAATGCCTTTCAAATGTTTAATCGGTTATAGAGCGGGTTATGTCGAGTGTCTTCCGCTCGGTTTTGTAACCGAACTCGATATAATCTCTCGGTGCAATTATTTCAAGAACACGAGCTATTGAAGCTCAAGTTGGTTGAACTCGGGTGTGGAATGGCAACCCACCCCCGGAATCGATCCTGACAAGTGGTATCAGAGCCAGGTTGTTCTTGGAAAGCATTTTAACCGATGTTTTTAGCGGATATCTTTTAAAATCATTTCAAAATTTTCTCATGAGCATGAAATATTTTCATAGCATATTTTTTCAAAATTTGGTGTATGAAACTTTTTAGCATAAAAATCAATTTCATTGCATTCATTTTGCACGAAAATAATTTTAAAATCTATTTTAAAGGTTTAATTTTCGTTCAATCTGTTCTTAACTCGTTTTTTAGTTTAAAATTTTTATTTTGAGATTTTATCTAACAATTTTCGAAGCATTTTAGTTTTATGGCAGCTTGCAGCGACTTTGGGAAAATTGGCATAACGTCTTGCTCGGATGTCCAAATGACGAACCGTTTTTTGCGTTGCAAACTAGACTCATATAGGATCGCAACGGTATAGGTTTTGCAGCCTAATTATTCACGAAGAAAAGCAGTTTATTCTACAAAGTTGGACTAAATGTGCTGCCACCGCTGAAAGATAAAATGGACATTGTTGAGTTTTGTCAAGAAATTCAAATTTGTTGCCAAGTATGCTTCATCCATCATCAAAAGAGGTTATTTTTATTCAAAAATTTATGTGCATTGCATTTTTTTAATTTGTTTTAGCCTACCCCATTTGCCCCTCACTTGCTCAAATTTTCAAACGTTTTAAAATTAAGGGGGAGAGTTTTCTCAATCCTTGAGGGGGAGTAAATTTTATTTGTCTTCCTTTTTGATTCACACAAAAAGGGGGAGAAATATGTTATTTAAAAAATATGATTTTTCTTGTTATGCAACATGGTGCTTTAATGTTCATATTTTTATTCAAGTTTTGTGATCATAAAAAAGGGGGAGATTGTTGGGTTTTGGAAACCCGAATAATCTTGGTTTTGATGTTAACAAAACTTGTTATTGTGTTGCTAACATATTTCATCAAGTGTGCAGTTCATAGATCATAACTTAGAAGCTTGATGAATTACAAAGAAGTAGCTTGAAAATATCAAGCTGGACCAAGACTGAAATCCTGGCAGAGCGGATTGTTTCGATCATATCTAATATCTCGGATATCGAAATGGCGTGCTTCCAAAGAGATTGAACAGCCAACTTAAAATACTAAACGTCATATTTCACAACAGATCGGCTAGTTCAAATGTTATCAAGGAGAAAAGACGCCTGCAAGATCGAGCTGAACCGTGAAGAAACAGCAAGCTGTTTCAGAAAGCAACTGTCAGTCTGGTGGCCATAACTCTCAGCTCGCTTATCGGAACGGAACGAGTCAGTATGGGTTGGAAAGCTAAGACAAAGATCTACAAGTCATTTCTGGAAGACAAAGACTGAATCAGACGTTAAGATTGCCAAAAAGCTTCTGCAATTCACGCCATGTGACGCCTATAAGATCGAGCTGTTACAGCAAGCAACTGTCAGTCTGGTGGGCATAACTCTTAGCTCGCTTATCGGAACGGAACGATTCAGTATGGGTTGGAAATCTAAGACAAAGATCTACAAGTCATCGTTGGAAGTGAAAGACTGAATCGGATGTTAAGATGGCCAAAAAGCTTCTGCAAGGCACGCCATGTGCTGCTGCATCCAACAAACAGACAGCAGGAGCATTGCCTCGTATTTCGAGCATAACTCTCTCATACAAATTCGAAATCGAGCGATTCTTAATTCCATGGAAAGCTAAGATAAAGTGCTACAACTTTCATGTGGATCACTTTGCCCAGAAATCAAAGAATCAAGAGTTAAAAGCAACAGATCAAAGAGCAAGTTTATCAATCTGTTTTTGTATCAAGCTGATTGTCCAGACTGATCCGGACCAGACTGATCTGCCCGTGCTGATCTGCCAGACTGATCTACCATGCTGATCCGGCCAGACTGATCTACCCAAGCTGATCCGGCCAATCCGGTCCGAAGTACAAATAGCCCAGAAACCAGAATATGACCGTTGCAAGCTCGGGAATGGTGCAGAACCTTCTCCAACGGGCATATTCTTGTGTCTAACGTATATATCATTACTTGGGGCTATATATACATGATTTGGAAGCTCAATAACAGCTGATTGAAGATCAATCCAAGCCTTCCAAAGCTAACCCACTTGAGATTCAATTGGGGAACTTCAAAGACAAAAGTTGCTAAATGAAGAGCACTCTCCAAACCTTTGGCACCACTTACCTTGCTATATCAGATTCATTATGGAATCATTTGTGCCTTTGTATTCACTCTATTCATTGTATTTGTGAGCTAAAATAGAAGAGTGAATATCATTGTAACGGTTGATGATTTATCACAACCGATGAGAGGTCTTTGTATGTGAGACATTAAAGAACATACATAGTTGAGTTGCTAGGAGTTCTAGTTGGATGGGGAATTTTCAACTGGATCGGGTTTGTACAACGGGATTGTATAAATCAAAGTCTTCTAGTGGAATCCTTCCATGAGATGGAAGAAGGGGAGACGTAGAAGGATTACACCACCTTCGAACTTCCATAAACAAATGCTTGTTTATTTACTTTAATTGCATATCTTTAAAATGCCTTTCAAATGTTTAATCGGTTATAGAGCGGGTTATGTCGAGTGTCTTCCGCTCGGTTTTGTAACCGAACTCGATATAATCTCTCGGTGCAATTATTTCAAGAACACGAGCTATTGAAGCTCAAGTTGGTTGAACTCGGGTGTGGAATGGCAACCCACCCTCGGAATCGATCCTGACATATTATATTTTACCCCAAAAAATTAAAAATCTTATATTTTCCCTCAATAAAAATTATATATTTTTTATCCCCCTCAATCTTAAGGCTAGTTTCGGCCATGAGATGACATATCTAAAGCTTATGTGCGGTCCATCAAATTGGCTTAGAGAACTTGATTAACAAAATAATACCACTACGAGGAAAGACTCAGTAACAAACATAAAAGTTAAATTTAAAAAAAAGGTTACTTAATAATCATATTAACTATTAAATATATTTCTATTGTAATATTCAAAACTAATGTATATAATTATTAAATTAAAAATCCAAAAATATATTCTTCGCGTGCTATTATCGAAGTTCTTGAAACACATTAAAAAGCTATGCACGTCAATGTGATGGTGGCCGGTTGGCATATTTTTGGATTGATCAAAGTGCAAGTGGAGAGTGGAATATAAGATTGAATATAGAGGTAAATAGAGGGACCTATGGGATGGATAATAACTCATGTCCACTTTGAATAGACTCGAGTTTAAGTCGCGTTTGATGCATTTAGCCCGTTCTCCGCTAAGAAAATAGAGGGACCCATATGAAGGGTAACCTATGGAACACAATCCGAGATTTGATATCCATCTCCCCTAAAAATCCTTCCCATTAATCATTTCTTCATCCACTAATCCCATTCAATTATCCTATCAATAATCCCACTTAGTTCTGTTTTTTTTCTCGGAACACCGATGTGTGCGTGCACATACCATCACTTTAGCATTTAGTCAAACACCACTGGACTCGCTTTCATAAACAGGAGGGATCAGTTTCATCCACCAGCAGGCACAGAATTATTGGAAAGGGGCAAAAAATTTAAGGGTCAAAATATAATTTAATAGGGGATAAAATATAATTTGTAAAGGGTAAACTACAGTTTTTTAGGGTAACATCGTAATTTTTTTTAAAAAGCCCCTTAGTACATCCGCCCTTGGTTATAAGACCTCATTTTTTTAAATAAAAAAAAAAACTTAATATTGGGTACCATTCCATAATTGAGGAGGTGAATAAGTAATTGGATCTTATATTTATGCTCAGTAAAATGGCTAAACTGTACTAGAAAATTTTCTTTGTTAAGGATTCCCCAGCGTGATTTACTTGTTTAGATTGTGGAGTTGTGCCTTTTCTCCAAAATGGGTTCTCCCGAATTGGTTGAGAGAGATAAAAAAGGCCAACTCTTTTACTATAAAAAAAAATGTTTCTAAGTCTTCATGTTTATGTGTATCATTTAATAGTCTGTCTAACAAATTTCTTTGTTGTCTTAGAATATTGTAAAATTCTAAGTATGTTATGTTGTTAATATTTTTCTCTCAAAGTGTATCTCAAGAAAAAATAACAATGGCTTCAAAACAATTTTTATGTCGAGGCGAGATTTACAATCTCCGTCCTTAAGACAATATTACCCCGCTATGGTGCTAACGGTTTGCTATGGTAATTTGTCTCCCAAGATACAACGACTATGACTTGTGATAGGAGCACTCCAAATCACAAGTCATCAAACCACAAAGGTCCAAAGCACTCAATTTGAAGAACAACAAATGCTCTCAAATTTCACTAAAAATCATGAATGAGTTTCGAAATTCTATATACAATACATGTGGGAATGTTATATTTATAGTTAACCAAAATCCATGTTCAAGGGACACCATTTGGAGGCAACTTTTGGCCAAAAATCGCACCCCAAACATCAATGGACACACCATTTCACTTTCTGGAACAGTACTTCGATTGATCGAGACCAATTCTCGATCGATCGAGCAACTGTTCACTCGCCCAAGAAATGTTCTGGTCCGCTCGATCGATCGAGCCTTAAAAAAAAATTTGATTATTTTTATCGTTTTTTCCAACAATCCCCCACATGAATATAATTTTATGCATGTATGCAATTGAGTGCTTTGACGAACTATTATGGCATCTGAAGAGATAGCTTGCGGCTTTGAATCTTCCGTAGTAGTATTCAATCGGATTTACTTGACTTAATAGTGAACTCTAGTCTTGAACTATTTAGTCGTTGGTGTAAACCAAGACAATTGAACTCACACCATAATAACTTTAACCTCTGTATTGGTTTCTTACGGTTGTGTCCGTTTCGGCCATGGACCACGCTTGATTTCATAAGTGCTTTCCATTCTTTGAAGCGGTCACACTTCGCACTTACGTAGGTGATCTCCTAGAAGAGTATTCCGCTATACTCCAACATATTCTAATATGTTTTAGGAATCATTAAAGGCCTTTTGCCTATCCTCGTACCCTTTTTGCGGGCTACACCCCTTATCATAGGAATGGGTCGGAGATTAATTCTCCAATGTGTTTATACAATCTTGTAGTTTGGTTGTCCCTTTTGAACCTAGATCTTGGGATCTCCAGCACATAGGTTGGGTATCCACCACAAGATTTTGATTATAGGGTTTTAATCCCATTCCCCTCGATAAACTATATACTTGATCTCTAGGCAAGCCTTTCATGAGCGGATCCGCAATATTCTCCTTTGACTTCACGTAGTCAATGGACATAATGCCATTTGAGATCAACTGTTTAATGGTATTGTGTCTACGACGTATATGTCTAGACTTACCATTATACATGCTACTCTGTGCCCTTCCTATAGCAGATTGGCTATCACAATGTATTTTAATTGCAGCACAGGTTTTTCCCAACAAGGAATTTCTTCCAAGAAACTTCTAAGCCATTCGGCTTCTTCTCCCGCTTTATCCAAAGCTATGAATTCAGATTCCATAGTGGATCTAGCAATACAAGTTTGCTTGGTAGATTTCAACGACAATGCAACCCCTCCAATGGTAAACACATAACCACTTGTCGACTTGGAGTCTTGCGTGTCCGATATCCAATTTGCATCACTGTATCCATCCAATACAGCAGGATATCTTGTATAGTACAATCCATAGTTCAGGGTATATCTTAAATATTTAAGTACCCTCGTCAATGCCTTCCAATGGTCATTGTTTGGATTGATCGTGAATCTACTTAGTTTGCCAACCGCATATGCAATATCAGGACGTGTACAGTTCATGAGATACATGAGACTGCCAATTATCCTTGAGTATTCTAATTGCATGACAGGGTCCCCTTTGTTTTTAACCAAATGTAGATTCGGATCATAGGGTGTTTTTACAGACGACGTATCATTCGCGAGAAATTTCTCGAGTATTTTCTCAACATAATGAGACTGTGACAACACTCGTCCTTCAGATATCTTGGAGATTTTAATTCCAAGTATCACATCATCTTCACCCATATCTTTCATTTCAAAATGTTTTATCAACATTTTCTTTGTCCCGTTGATGATTTCTAAGTTGCTTCCCACTATGAGCATATCATCAACGTACAAGCATACTATTACATATGCTTTAGGTGTGTTTTTAATATATACACATTTGTCGCACTCATTAATTTTGAAATCATTTGACAACATAGTTTTGTCAAATTTTTCATGCCATTGTTTTGGCGCTTGCTTAAGCCCATACAATGACTTAACGAGTCTACACACATTTTCCTCTTGTCCGGGAACAACAAACCCCTCGGGTTGTTTCATATAAATTTTCTCCTAGAGTTCCCCATTGAGGAATGCCGTTTTTACATCCATTTGATGTATCTCTAAATTCTTTAGAGCAACGATAGCAATGATCACTCTAATGGACGTAATTCTCGTGACTGGTAATTATGTATCAAAGTAATCAAGGCCTTCTTTTTGTCTATTTCCCTTTGCCACGAGTCTCGCCTTGTACTTATCAATTGAACCATCGGACTTATATTTCCTTTTAAGAATCCATTTGCATTCTAATGGTTTACTTCCAGTTTGAAGGTCTACCAATTCCCACGCGTGGTTTTGCATTATGGATTCTATCTCGCCATTAATAGCCTCTTTCCACATAGGAACATCATGACTAGATAAGGCGTCGTTAACCGATCTTGGTTCATTGTCCAACATATACGTCATGAGTCAGGACCATAAGTTTTTGCCACTTTGGTTCTCTTGCTACGTCGTGGTTCTACTTCCTCAATAGAGTCACGGTTAGCGTCTTTATACACCCTTTTCTTAGGGCTCATTTCCTTGTTAGTTTTGTAAGAAAATACTTCTTCAAAAAATACCACATTTCTTGATTCCATGATTGTACCTTCATGCACATCACTTATTTCAGATTAATGTACTAAAAATCGATATGCACTACTATTGTTAGCATAACCAATAAATACACAATCTATTGTTTTAGACCCGATTTTTACTTGCTTTGGTTTTGGTACTTCTACCTTCGCCAAGCACCCCCACACTTTCAAGTATTTGTAGGAAGGCTTGTGACCTTTCCATAACTCATAAGGAGTTTCATCCTTACTTTTGTGTGGTATTTTGTTTAGAATGTAGTTGGCTGACATGATTGCTTCCCCCCACAAGTTTTGTGGTAATCCAGAACTTATCAACATAGCATTCATCATCTCTTTTAGAGTACGATTTTTAAGTTCGGCAATACCATTTGATTGAGGTGAATAGGGGGCAGTGGTTTGGTGAATAATGTCATACTCAGTGCAAAATTCTTCAAACGGTGCTCCATATTCTCCTCCTCTATCGCTTCGAACATTCTTTATCTTTTTGCTAAGTTGATTTTCAACTTCATTCTTGTATTGTTTAAATACTACCAAGGCCTCGTCTTTGCTTCTTAGCAAATAGACATAACAATATCTCGTACAATCATCAATGAAAGTAATGAAGTACTTTTTCCCACCTCTAGTTTCCACAAACTTTAGATCACATAAATCCGTATGAATTAATTCAAGGGGTGTCGTAGTTCTTTCAATTGAATGGGATGGCGGTTTCGTTAACTTGACCTCAACACAAGTCTCACACTTATGTTTCAAGTTAACATTCATTTGAGGCAATAAGTTTAACTTCACTAATTTGTTAAGTGAACCATAATTTACGTGACCTAAATGGTCATGCCATAAATTACAAAACTCAATCAAATAAGTATAATCATTCACTTTATTGCTTTCAAATTGATGTTTAACCGTCATTACATTCATTTTGAATAGGCTTTTATCCATATAGCCTTTTCCTACAAAAACTCCATTTTTGGAGAGTACAATTTTTCCAGATTCTAAAACTAGTCTAAAACCCACCTTGACTAGAGCCGATCCGGATATCAGGTTATTTCGGATGTCGGGAACATGTAGGACATCAATCAAAGTCAATTTCTTTCCCGAAGTCATCTTTAGAACCACCTTCCACAGTCCAATTACCGGAGATGTTGTGGAGTTTCCCATGTAGAGTTGGCGCCCACTTATTAGAGTGTATGTGGAGAACATGGCCTTGTCCGAACACACATGTCGGGTTGCACCGGAATCGACGAACCATTCCATAAGGATTGTCCACCAAATTTGCTTCAAAGATCACAGCGATTAACATTAGATCATTAAATCTTCCGAGATCCGATCATGTTCGGTCACGTTGACTTGATCTTTTGCTTTTCCACGAGTGTCTTTGTTACGACAATCCTTTGCCATGTGATTGGGCTTTCCACACTTATAGCATTTTCCTTTGAACTTTTTCGCCTTGTCATTGTTGGAGGCCATACCATCAAACTTACGCTTTGATCCGGTTCTTTGTTCAACTAGGTTAGCCCGTGGTTCCATTTGAAACCTGCCCGCCTTCCTCTCGGAAACTTTGTTGTCCTCCTCGATTCGTAATCGAACCACAAGGTCTTCAAGACTCATCTCCTTTCGTTTGTGTTTCAGATAGTTCTTGTAGTCCTTCCACATAGGAGGTAATTTCTCAATCATAGCGGCGACTTGGAATGAATCACTTAGACTCATTCCTTCCGCATAAATGTCATGCAAGATCACTTGTAGATCTTGCACTTGCACCATCACAGGCTTGGTATCAACCATTTTGAAGTCCAGGAACTGTCCAGCTATGAATTTCTTCATGCCGGCATCCTCGGATTTGCACTTCTTTTCCAGCGATGCCCACAGTTCCTTCGCTGTTTTCACAAGACAATAAACATTATATAATTTATTGTCCAACCCATTTAGGATGTAGTTCTTGCATAGGAAGTCGCTTTGATTCCATGCATCCAGTGCTGCCCTCGTTTGGGTGTCAGTCTCTCCTTCTTCAACAGTATGAGGCTCATCCGTTAAGAACCTCGCCAAACTTAGTGTGGTCAAGTAAAATAGCATCTTTTGTTGCCACCGCTTGAAGTCGTTCCCATTGAACTTTTCAGGCCTTTCACCATGGTGAACAGGAGTCGTTGCACTCGAAGAAGCCATTGAATTGCACGCTATTGTCTTAAGATTGTTGTTAATAATTTTCTCTCAAAGTGTATCTCAGGAAAAAATAACAATGGCTTCAAAATAATTTTTATGTCGAGGCGAGATTTATAATCTCCGTCCTTAAGACAATATTGTCCCGCTATGGTGCTAACGGTTTGCTATGGCAATTTGTCTCCCAAGATACAACGACTATGACTTGTGATAGGAGCACTCCAAATCACAAGTCCTCAAACCACAAAGGTCCAAAGCACTCAATTTGAAGAACAACAAATGCTCTCAAATTTCACTAAAAATCATGAATGAGTTTCGAAATTCTATATACAATACATGTGGGAATGTTATATTTATAGTTAACCAAAATCCATGTTCAAGGGACACCATTTGGAGGCAACTTTTGGCCAAAAATCGCACCCCAAACATCAATGGACACACCATTTCACTTTCTGAAACAGTGCTTCGATCGATCGAGACCAATTCTCGATCGATCGAGCAACTGTTTCACTGGCCCAAGAAATGTTCTGGTCCGCTCGATCGATCGAGCCTTAAAAAAAAAATTGATTCATTTTTATCGTTTTTTTCCAACATGTTATGACTCATCTTCCATATATAAAAAAATATTAAGTGTATTTATAGTAAAAGGGAGATGTGTAAGTTATAAGTTCGGTTAGTATAAAAGCTTGGTGGGTGTGTGCATGTTTGGGTAATGACAAAATTGTGTGGTAATAATTTTCTATATAATATTTTTTTTTTGTCCCTGGTGGTTTTTCTCATAACTTGATAGTTTTCACTTTAGAATTTTGTATAATTATTATTTTTTGTTCTTGCTTTCTCTTCCTTAAAAAATGGTAGAACACATGATGTGAATTTGGAATGTCAAATTCTCAACATAAATACATTAAACTATGAATTAAAGAAATACATGTTTCAAATGTAAAGAAAATTCTCAAAAATCGAGCAATTTTTGGCTTTAAGATAAGAAAATTCCCTCTTGTTTTAGCAATTATGCTTTGTTGTTGTACATTTGTTTGATTTTTCAAATCAGAAAAGATTTTATTTAGTGTCTTTCTTGTAAAATGAGATGTGTAAGTTATAAAGTATTGGCAATATGAAAGCTTGGTAGGTGTGTTTGGATACGGACATAAAATTGTGTTTGTAATAAAGTTTTCACATAGTTTATTTTTTTTCTCTGTCCTTGATGATTTTTCTCATAATCTGAGAGTTTTCACACTCAATCTTGTTGAATTATTATTTTTCTCTCTTGCTTTCTCTCCCTATAAAAGGTAGATACATGAGTTTGGAAGGTTAAATTCTCATCATAAATGTGTCAAAGTTTTTTTTTAACATGGTAATATATTAATTTAACAAACAGTTACATCAAAAATCCAACCACAGTCTAACAAGAAACGACAATACAATCGTAAATAGCAGCAAATACAAACACCTAGTAGTGACACTGACTAGCACACACCCAATAAGGGGTGGATGTATAGATGATGTGGTAATCAGAATCACCGTAACAGCACAAAAGAGTGTAGACACCGTGTGAACCAATCTAAGTCCCCTCAAACCATGCAGTCTAGGGTATGGTGGAGTAAGGGATCTGCCTTCCAACTTTTTTGAAGGTACACAAAATGAAAAATGAGAAGCATAAACTGATATATGATAAATAATCAAACAATCTCTTGTTTCCAAGGCCCACTGAAATCCAACCACCCAAAAACATCACTTCTTCGAAAAAAAATTATTATAATCACTGTCCTTGGGAAATGAGAACGAAGCAGTCAGCCCAAAATCTCTCGAATTCCTCTTCGCCAAATGAAACCTGAGAATCGGATCACAATTTTTTGAATACAGCGAACGTGAACATGATGAAAATATTAAAAAGAAAAAAGAAATAGAATACGTATACGCAGAAATAATTAATATTCGCATTAACTCTCCTCCCTAGCCAACGCTTATATAATAATGTTCACTTTCATGTAATAATATTTAATAGCAGCAGAAAGTCTCCTTTCCCTCTTCCATGCTCGCTAGGCTGCGCTTCGTTTTTTAACTTCGCTAACACAAAAAGAACTGAACTTTGCTTCTTTTTTGAGGGACTACCACGCCGCCGCCGCAGAAAGTTTTTGAGGCGCATTTAGTTTTGTCCCCGAGAATTTAACATAATAGCTAGGGGGAGTGAAATAGATCGTGGGATAGCATTAAATAAAAGTATTTGTTCTTGTTCACTAACTTTCTATGTTTAGCTCTTTCTGATGATAAATTTTGGAGCGAAGAAATCGTGAACTGTCTGTTTTCAGTGCATAGAAACCTAGGCTTCCGCTTTTCCTCCCATTCATATTGAACTGAAAAAGAGTTGAGGGATCACGTATTTGGACTTTGTTCAATCAAGGAGTGCTTTTTCTTGTTATATATAAGATCTGGGTTCAAGAAGAAGACTCATCTAGATAACAAGGTATTGCAGAAAGTGAATTTTGGGATTTTTTCTGTTTGTTTCGGTTTGTTTTTTCCTTTTCTTCCTTTTTTAGCTTTGGATTCTGGGGAGTTTCTTGGCTTTCGTTTTCTGGGGAGAGTGGGGGTGTGCATCTCTTTTGTCCCATTGAGTGTCTTTCTTGTGCGTGTTTTTCAGATCTGCCACGGATTTTCAAGTCCCCATTTACAGAGAAAGTAATAAAATGTCTTCCCAGAAGCAAGCAGAGGAAGCTATTGTCTCCACCTTTAGTGAGACTGAGCATGAAGACGGCGGCAAGGAGGAGGAGAATGTGGAAGAGCAGCCCATTTTCAGCGTAAAAAACTTACTATGGCACGGTGGCTCCACCTGGGATGCCTGGTTCAGTTGTGCTTCCAATCAAGTACATATATCAATAATACTTTACAATCAACTTTTCAAAATTTCATAAGATTCTGAAATGACCTTTTAACTTCACACATACTGTAAAAATATGATCTTTACTGCAGGTTGCGCAAGTGCTGTTGACGCTACCATACTCATTTTCTCAACTTGGAATGGTCTCTGGAATTGTGTTTCAAGTGTTCTACGGAATTATGGGCAGCTGGACTGCGTATCTTATCAGTGTTCTATACATTGAGTATCGAAGCAGAAAGGGAAAAGAAGGCGTCAGCTTCAAAAACCATGTCATTCAGGTCTGCTAGTTTCTCAATTAAAATGACTCAAAAATCATTTATTATAAAAACATAACGACCCATTTCTGATTTTTGTTCATCATATTCTAAATCAAGTGGTACGAAGTGCTGGATGGATTACTTGGTCCTTTCTGGAAAGCTGTTGGTTTAGTCTTCAACTGCACTTTTCTACTCTTTGGATCTGTCATCCAACTCATAGCCTGTGCAAGGTGATCAAAACTTTTTTCCATACCATACATTAAAAAAGACGTAATCTTGAACTGAAATAAGTTAAAAAGATTGATTCTTGATCAAAACAAACTTTCTATTAATTTACAGTAACATATACTACATAAATGACCATCTGGATAAGAGGACATGGACTTATATCTTTGGAGCTTGTTGCGCCACTACCGTTTTCATTCCCTCCTTTCACAACTACCGAATTTGGTCCTTCATAGGACTTGGAATGACCACTTATACAGCCTGGTACTTGACTATTGCGGCCCTCGTTAATGGCCAGGTAAAAATTAATAACTATAGTGCTACTTATTGTATTATAAAAGTAATTTTAATCATTTTATGTAATTTCTTCTATCTTTTTCATCTTAATGGAGTATATTGTTAAAGATTTGTGAATAATTTGGGAGTTTTAATAGGTTGAAGGTGTTCAGCACTCGGGTCCAAAAAAGCCAGTGCTGTACTTCACCGGAGCTACCAACATACTGTACACTTTTGGTGGTCATGCTGTCACAGTGTGAGAAGCTTTTTATATTTTTTTTCTTTCGGTTGCTCCTCAATTATTTAAAAAAGGAAAATTATTTTATGTACCATGTAACCGTAATACACCAACACATATAAATATAAATGTGTGTCTTGGTGTTTGGGGACGACCCGATCAATATAAAAATAACCCATTATTTATACAGTATGTTTCCGAAGCTATTATCATCTACTCCATCTCGGCTTCTCTTTGCAGCTTTTGCCGGCCCCTCGGGGTTGGTAAAAGCAAACAAATCATGAAATTACTTATACTTTGTTTACACGAGGAAAAAGGAATATTAAACAACAGTAAAATCAGAGTCCATTTGGTAAAAGTTACTGCCACAACACCAGTTCTTGGTGTAATTTCTGTACTTTCTCACCCCTTTTGGTTTACCAGGTGACAAAATGTAAGCAACATGATATGGTTACATTATTACTAACTTGAGTGGATTAAATGGCCTCAATCTGAATAAATTTTGCTCCAACTACAGGGAAATCATGCATGCAATGTGGAAACCGCAGAAGTTTAAGTATATATACTTACTGGCTACACTTTATGTTTTCACACTTACCATACCATCAGCTTCCACTGTCTATTGGGCCTTTGGCGATCAACTTCTCAATCACGCGAACGCTTTCGCGCTCCTCCCCAAGTCCGGTTGGCGCGATACTGCGGTTATCCTTATGCTCATTCATCAGGTATTTTTTAAATTTCACTCTTTCTACATTTGAATTTACCGGTGAATTTCTCATCTTATCAAAAAAGTTTCTGCTTGCAGTTTATTACATTTGGATTTGCGTGTACGCCGCTTTACTTTGTGTGGGAGAAGGTGATTGGGATGCATGACACAAGAAGCATATGTTTAAGGGCACTTATAAGATTGCCAGTAGTGATACCAATTTGGTTCCTCGCTATCATCTTCCCATTTTTTGGCCCGATTAACTCTGCAGTTGGTGCACTATTAGTGAGTTTCACAGTCTACATTATCCCAGCTGGAGCACATATGATCACTTACAGGAGAGCCGATGCTCGCAAGGTAACTTCAACTACTTTACCACTCTTTACATCAGCAGTAAATATTTGCTGGTAATTTTACATATTGTACTCACGCCTGTAAATAAATGATCCCAAATCACAATAGCATAAACAAGAGTTTGAGATGGTAAAAACAATTTGTTGGCATTCAATTTTTCTGGATTTGACAATTTTGCTAAGATATATAAGGATATAAGTGGCCTGTCCTTTTCAATTTAGTTACGGACAGTCTTGATGTATAATATATGCCCTTTAGTTTCTGGCTTCTAGCTGCCTCCTTTCTACTTAAAAATTGGATTCATTTTCCTTGAAATTGGACATAAAACTCGCTAATTGACAAGGGTTTTTCTCATTGATGATCTTGTGTTCAAATTTGGTGCAAAGATTTGATTTTTTTCCGATCAATTATTGCAGAATGCCGCAGAGAAGCCTCCATCTTTCTTACCAAGTTGGACAGCAATGTATGCTCTGAATATTTTTGTGGTGATTTGGGTATTTGTGGTTGGATTTGGGTTCGGAGGATGGGCAAGCGTTACTAATTTTGTTAGACAAATCAACACTTTTGGTCTCTTTGCCAAGTGCTATCAGTGCAAGCCTCCGGTGCATCAAACACCGGTGCCACCGCACTCTTGATCGAGGGCTTGATTGCATTTTTTCGATTTAAGCGAAATTTACTAATGAATGTGTATGCCATCATGTTCTTGAATTTGTAGTATATATGGAAGGTATCAATACTTCCCCTACATGTGATGTGTGCTTTTTCTTCTTCCTTTCTGTTTAATATATATATATTTTTTCAATGTTAGATGAGGCAGTGTTGAATTGTGATGATTATATTCCCTTTGCTTTGCAAACCATAGTCTAATTAATTGAGTTGTATATAATATTTATATAATTTTCAATGGTTTGCGAATTGGTGCGTGATTATTACTGGCATGGGTAGTACATTATTATAGTCCGTTTATAAACATTAACAAGTACAGAAATGTGATGTTCATGAATGTGTCATGATATTATAAAGATTTTTGTTTTGAATTGTTGGGGAGAGTCACTTCAACAGTTTGTACAAGTCTTTTTATTTCCGTATTTAACGTGTGTTTGTAAATGTTTTTTAAAGGTGTTTATCAGCTTTTCAGACAAAAAAGCTGAATTAGCTTCTAACAAAAAAAAAATAGCTTTTGAGTTTTTTATTTACATGCTTCTTTATTGCTTCTCTAAAAATAAGCAGGAAAAAAAAAGCAGAAGTAGGGAAGCATATCGTGACATGTTTTTGACTGTTTTAAGCTGTTTGGTTGCACTTTTGTGATTAATTGAAGTTTATTAAGCTGTTTTTTATTTTAACAACAAACAATCAATACTTTTGTTTTTTTTAACTTTTTCCAACTTTAAGCAAAAACTAGGAGTGGACACTTTTTTCGGGTATCGGGTACCTGACCTGACCCGACCCGATCGGTCGGGTATTTTATAAAATATTTCGGGTTCGGGTATTTTGTTTAATACCCGAATTTAAGTCGGGTACCCGACATTCATGCAAACAACATAACCCTTACCCAATTTTCAATCTTATATCCAAGCCTCTAGACCCGACCAATGGTCATCATCAACCCTGAATCGGACCGTGGTCAACGGGTCGGTTAATCGGGTCAACGGTTCGAAGGGTCGGACCCGTAACCGGCCCGTCTATAGAAGGACCGATTAAGGGTCATAATTTTGCTAACCCGTGAACCGTCGGTTAACCGGCGGTTCAAATGTTATTTTAAATTTTTTTACATTTTTAAATTTAAAATATATGTTATGGTGTAGATTTGAACCCATGACCTCCAAATTGAATAATTAGCTTCAACCACTAAGCTATAAGAGCCTTTTTTTTTAAATATAGTGTTATAATTTATATATATATTCACCAAACAAATATATCTTACACAATTTAATTATCTGAGTTTGAATTTATTTCACGTTATTTTATATTTAATTCATGGATGAAAACATATTCAAACACATTTTACACTTTATTTCAAATTTTAATAATATATTTAATTTTGTTTAAAAGTAAGGGTCAAACCGTAACCGTAACTGTAATCGAAATCGTAACCGGTGGTTCATGAACCGTAACCGAAACCGTCAATGAAGGTTAAGGTTAAGGGTCGAATGTTTTTTGAACCGTCGAACCGGCGGTTCTGAACCATCTAACCGGCGGTTCTGAACCGTAGTCGGGTCTACACGCCTCACCTCTTTTCTTCTTACCATAGAAGCATTATGCAAACTTTCTTATACACAGCTCAAAATCTCACCAACCAAGAAACCAAAACTACAAAAATCCCATATGTAACCATTTATTTATCTTCTTCAATGGTTTTTGATTTGAACAACAAGAAGATGAAAAAAAAAAACCAGGAAACAACCATACTTCAAGGCTAGCGAAAGTACACCACCACGCGGCCCATATTTCTTCTATTTTTTAAAGGGGAAAGTTCAGGCCGGTACCAAATAGTAAAACTTTATTCATCTTAGTCCAGAAAAAAAACTTACAATCATTTAAGTCAACTTTATGTTAAAATGACAAAAGTGCCCTTAATAAGAAAAAGGCGGCAATCTAAAAAATGTTCAATCTGTTACAGCACTTCGTTAAATCTCTTTCTTTCACCACTGCGATTCAAATCTTCTCGTAAATCTATCTCGCCAGTTACGTTTCTTACAGTTGGTTTTTCTCTTCATCTTTTCGATTTTCGGTTTCATCACTTCGTTCCACATTTTTTTTCAATTTCGGTATGTGTGTGTGTGTGTAAGAGTATATATATATACTGTTTGTTGTCTTTTGAGGTTTTTAGTTATTATGCATTGGTGCCCGTGCTTCTTTGCTCATTTTCAGAATTTACAGTTTGAAATTTGCAACGAAGAAGATGACCCAGATAAAAAATAATTGGTGCACGAAAATTATAAAAAATAACTGGTGCACGAAAATCATAAAAAATAACTGGTGCACGAAAAATATGAACAGTAACTGGTGCACGAAAGATTGAAAATCAGTAACTAATGCACGAAAAATCAGTAATTGATGCACGAAAAATAAAATCAGCTACTGATGCACGAAATTGAAAATCAATAATAAATGCACGAAAATTAAAATCAGTCACTGATGCACGAATCATAATCGCAAGTGAGTGATGAACGAACCATACAATTAAGTAAGTGATGCACGAACCATTTAATTTCGTGCACCAGTTATTATTTTTCGTGCACCAGTTTGTTTTTTGCAAATTTTGTGCATCAGTTAATTAACACAAATTTCGTGCACCAGTGTTGTATTTTCGTGCATCAGTGTTGTATTTTCGTGCACCAATGTTATATTTTCGTGCATCAGTGTTGTATTTTCGTGCACCAATGTTATATTTTCGTGCATCAGTTACTTTTTATAATTTTCGTGCACCAATTACTTTTTATGATTTTCGTGCACCAGTTATTTTTATGATTTTCGTGCACCAAGGTTATATTTTCGTGCACCAGTTACTTTTTACGATTTTCGTGCACCAGTTACATTTTATGATTTTCGTGCACCAATTACTTTTTATGATTTTCGTGCACCAATGTTATATTTTCGTGCACCAGTTACTTTTTATAATTTTCGTGCACCAATTATTTTTTCTATGGGTCATCTTCTTCGTTGCAATACCTTGATGCCAGACTGTAAAATTTGGAAATGAACAATAAGCTCGGACACCAATGCATACCTTACTTCTTCATACATATGCATTAGACAAAAGCCATGAGAGATTTTTTTTTATTTTAAAAAAACATACTAATGGACTTTCGCTATCTAAAATTTAGCATCGATATTCAAATTTATAATCGCATACACAGATCCGAAAATTATATGTGCAGAGTAGTCCGATGTCTTCTTCGATTCAAAAGGTTTCCAAATGGTTCGAACAATTTAGATGCTTCAATTCAAACATATTTCATGTGCATAACATTTTGGCAAATAATGTTTAGGTCGAGGCGACGAGATGAAGCGACAAGATGATGATGAATATAATTCTGAGAATCGCCGAAAAATTGGAGATTTACGTGCAGATGGGGAATTTGAATGACGTAAAGAGTTAATGTGAAATTAGGTTTAGAGTTTTTTATAACTTAAGGGTATTTTGGGAACTAAAAAATACATTTGCAAACCAACTCTTTAAAAAGTGAACTTATGTGAATTTAATTCTCTAATACCTGTATTTTTTTGTAAATATTATTTTTTACCAGACTTATTTGAATTAACTTTCTGAAAACAGCACCAATATACAATTTTCCCTTTTTTAAACGTACTCTTCTTCGATTTTTTCAAACCCTTCTGCAAATGGGTTTCATTTTTTTTCGATTTTGCAGAGACGTGATTGGACGAATTGATGAAAATGGGTTTCACTTTTCGATTTTACAGAGGCTTGAATGGAAATGAAATTTATTTTGGGCCTCAATGGGAACAAGGGAGACAGCTTCTTGCTTGCTTTATATGGAGATGGGCATTGATGTGCTACGAGATTGAAGACCTCTGATAAAATAATTTTAGTTTGTCTGCATTTTTCTACGCTTAATATGCTAGAAATTCATTGCTCCAATTTTCGGGTATCCGCATACACAGTACCTAAATTACCCGAAATATTTCGGGTATCCAAGATTTAGGGTCGGATTCGGAGTCAAAATGCCTACCCTACTGGTCGGATACCCGACCTGACAAACCCAAATCCGACGCTCCTGACGCGATGCACACCCTAGCAAAAGCAGTATAAAAGTGACTTGAATGAGTAATTACAAACATACCCTTATTACTGTAGTAGTGGTATGGAATCATTTGAACTTCAAAGGTATACGAAATTTTTTACTTAATTGATTGAATTTTTTAAGGAATTAAAGGTCGTATATTGTGTATTGTTTTAATAATAAAATAACACGTGGGCTTACAATTTGACCAAGATTCTCTTTGCTGGAGTGGGCCGTGGGACCGGTCCAATCACATGGTTTCAAGTTCGCCCATTAGCAAGTGCCAAGTTTTTCTCTCATCTTACAAGTCACGGTGCGTATGACAATTCGTATGCACTAGAATATAATTGAGTCTCAAAATTACTGCAAAGTCGTGTGTAGCGAGCTAGGATTGGAAATTAATTAGGTTTAATCGGGTTAAATAAAACTTAATACTATCACGATTTAAATGATTAAGTTAAAAAATTAAATTTAAAAAATTAGCATACAATTCTTTTTAAAAAAGTGGAGATGGAGCCTATCCAATCTATGCCGGAATGAAAATGTTAGACTGAAATAAATAAATAAATAAATAATATTTTAAAGATTAAAAGAAAGTATATTCTTGGCAGGGTAGCTCATGTGCCTGTCCTTTTTTTAGCCTCAATTTATAAATAGAAACTCAATGTCACATTGAAGAATCCGATCCACAATATATTTTTTACTTTGTCGTGCTTGAAAGTTGCAACATGTTTTCAAAATTGAGTAAAATATCGATTTCTTAGTCAAAATTTTAGTAGCACGCATGATTCACAGAATCGTGAACGAAACGGCCGTTCCATAACTAGAACGGCAGTTGTCGAGTCAAATTTCCTACCTAGAACGGAAGGTGCTTCAGAACGCCGATAACCATGGTGAAAACGGAGGAACGATCGTTTTTTATGGAATGACACTGTTTTTTGGCCCTAATCGGAAGGAACGACCGTTTTTTTCCCCTGAAGATTTAGTGCGCGCATGTGTGTTTTTGTTGAGGAAGATGAATGTTGGGTATTAGGAAGAGTGGCCCACGTTTTTTAAATTAAATAAAATTAGTCTTCTTGAATCTTAATTCTTTAACAAAAAAAAAATCTGGCGAAAGTTTTAGGCATAGTTAAGTGTAAAACAATTATATTTTGCTCGTAAAATATGTTTTTGAAAACAAGTATTATAAAATAATTATGTATTTATCTATTAATTTATAATGAATTTGTGTAGTTATATTTTATATATATTAATTATTTGGATCACATCTAGTAAAATCTTTAGCTTTAAGCAACTATTTAATTATACAAGGTGTTTCACAATAAAATATGTTTTGCTATATTTTTATATATCTAAATATCTAGATTTTTTAAGTGTATTATCAATTATCCTTTTTTATTTCAAGATTTTAATTATACCATACCAAACTTTTTTTCAATATCTTCAAAAAATATTGAGATTTGTTTGTTTCTTTATTTTTTTATTTAAAAAATCTGTGCTGTGACTATTCCGTAAAATGTCATTGAAATTGGAATGGTGGCCTCCATTCCGGTCACCATTCCCACGACGGCGAACCATGGTAGCACGATTAATGCCTAAATAAAACCTGAAGCAAATTTCAATATTCTTCTAGCATCAGTTCCAGGCTCGCCAAGTTCAGTTGGAATTCTTTTTTTTTTTTAATTTTTTTGCGGCTAGCCCCCACTAATATGTGACCCGCCTCGGGACAGGTTGAGTTGGGGTTTACCCAACCCGCCTAGAGGCGGATCCAAACGGGTGAGGCCCATTTGAGCCATGGGTTAGGTTGATCAGCTCGTTTGAGTCAGGCTGGCCAGTTTTAACATTTCTATACTATATATATAAGCCTTATAATGGGCTTCTTGATTATAGCAAGAAACTAAGAACTGCAAAAGCCCAAGAGAGTGTTCTTTGATCAAGGATAATATGTCCATTTCTGTA
The DNA here is from genome assembly GCA_907163345.1 of Haberlea rhodopensis. NCBI lineage: Eukaryota > Viridiplantae > Streptophyta > Magnoliopsida > Lamiales > Gesneriaceae > Haberlea > Haberlea rhodopensis. The sequence continues at coordinate 39,796 of CAJQUN010001792.1, forward strand.
TTGGACTTGGTCTTAACTCTGAGCCCATTTTCTCTCCATAGGCATAGCTTACATTTCTGTTTTTTGTTTTCACTATTATTAATTACACTCATATCATATCATCGATCGTACAATTTAACAAGTATAGTTGCGTATCTATGTTTACGTATGTATCCTCTACACAGTTCCGTCATGGAGAATATGAAATTGCGGAGGCTTGGTTTGATCAAGGGCTAATATTCATTCATAAAATCATAATTATTGATATGGACATTTTCCACGTGTTGTCGTTTTCAAAAAAAAATTGTAACTAATTGTGTAGGTGATTAATTACAAATTAAATCATTTAACAATAATTTATTTCATTTTGATATTTTGCAACTATATAAATAGTTTAAAAATTGGATGAGAATATTCTCATCCAATGATGTTACATATCCTGTAAGAGTAAGAACAACTCAAGCCATGTAAAGACAATGTTGTCAGTTAATAAAGTGTAAAGACTAGCATCTCATGTATGTACATTATTGGTTGCATGTACTTAATGCTGTTTTTCAAAAAAAAATTAATTTTTCGTTGTAAATTTGTTTTGTAGAGTAAAGAAATTTTCAATATCCTTTTAGTTTAATCTTTTTCTTAATTTGTTTGATTTATATTTTGATTTAGGGTAATATCGAAATTATTAACGATGTTAGGTGGATTAGGTTAATTTTCATACCATCAGAATTTGTAATTATTAATATTATTAGGGGCATTACCTTAATATAAGTTTGTAATTTTTAATGTTATTAGGGCATCATCATAATATGAGTTTGTAATTTTTAGCGTTATTAGGGACACCATCGTAATATCGTCATACCATTGTAATATATAGGAATTGCTAGAGGAGGAATTGCTTATCGTAAACTTCACCATGAGACCAAATGTCGGTCTCATGGGCCGTCACATTATATATGCTAACACCGACACACACACATTGCGTGTGTAACCTCATTCAGTTAATCATAACCAAAAATATTGTTCCAGATTTGAAATTTTAAATTGTGGCGTTGAAGCAAACATGAAAAATAGTGGAGATAAAACAAACGTGAAAATGGTGGAGATGAAATAAACGTGATGGATGGTGTAGGGTATACAATTTTTGTTGGCGGTTTTCAACAAAAGCGGGAGTAGTTAAGAATGAGAGGTGGAGTTGAGATACGAAACTAATATTCAGAAAAAAATGGGGACGATCAATAAACATGTGTACCAATTAAAAAAAGTTTCAATAAGCACATTTTTGGGTTTTTGGATTTTTTTTTACCAAAAATGATGTCATATGACATCATCAGGGCCTCTTGTATTATTATGCGGAGCAGATATGTATAGGTATAGATAAAAAAACTTAAAACGGGTTACTGTTAATACTCCCATAAATCCAACTTTGTTCATAGTATATCAAATTCAAACCACATGAATCAGAAAATAAACTTAGTAGTACCTAATAGTGCAAAGGATCATATGAGAGAAAACCATGCCCAACTACAAATAATGTTCCTTGAGCTTACCTTTTTCGTTCCCATTGTGGATTTCAGTAATCAATCTCTCTACCAGAGCAAGACTTGGTGCATATTACTAGCTCAGAGCTGTCACTACTTGTTGCAAAGAGGAAATTCTGAAACATCAACTGTTCTATTCTTAGAAGAACAAACTTTGGTGCCAAGAGTTGTTGAATCACCGGTTGCTAAAAAGGGCATGGGAGTATATTGTCAGGACTAAGGAATGCTCAATCTTAATATCCTGTACAAAGATGATCGTCAAATGATAAAACGTGTTGGAAGTGCTTTATTCTGGTTAAAAAGGAAGTGAGCAAAAGATGTATACCATATGCCTTATAGCCATGTCGAGGGACTTCTTTGAGAGTGATCTTCCGAATCCTGAACTTCGTGGGAGTTTTTCTGGGCGTAATCTCGAGATGAATATTCAGCTTGCTTGGGAGGAGCTAGTTTCCTCATGTTCACTACCCTTTCAACCATTTTCGAGCCCAACAATACAGGATTCACTTCATCCCCACCATAAGCATGTCCTCGATTCCTTGTGCGCATCATGCTCTCGCTTTTATGGTGGGTTCCATTTGTGGCCCGTACTCTTGGAGGTGAGCATGTATTTTGTTTTGACTTAGCATTTAGCTGTGGCGCAGTAGGCAAAATCTGCCTTCCCCGTGAGGCAGAAGCTGCCCTTTTGGGCATCAATGTCCTTGAACTTTGAGGAGTATCATGACATGAAGCAAGCGTCACTGATGGTTTTGATGGCTTGCTCTTTAGAAATGTAGATGTTCCGTGTGATGCTACTGATATTTTAGACATTACAGGGCCTGTTTTTCTTCCAGGTGATTGATCTTTAGAAGTTGCAATACTAGATGACATTGCTTGAGTGGAGGGTTGTAGGGGTGATGTTGCAGACCTTGTCGAAGGAGTTGTAACATGTTTTGTCGCTTTAAGATAGGAGTTGAAGGATGAAAGGAGTTGGATTTTGCAGGCAAGGATTTTTGTCCAGTTGGTGTTGCACTTCTAAGAGTTGCTCTTCGTCCACCTGATGATATAGGATTTCTATTTGCCGTATGCAAAGAGTCAACACCTACAGACCGAGCCAGTGTAACTGACTTCTTACTCAGTGAAGCAGATTCTACAGGAGACTTAGTCGGCTGCAGAAATCGAAAGTGCTAAATTGTATAAGCAGCAAGTCCATAAACCAGCATTTAGCCAGTTATACCACCAAGCAGACTCAAAAGTTGGGAGGAGAAAGATTGAAGCGTTAATATCTTCAAACACTAAACACTTGCCTCAGATTTCAAAAAAAATGGCTTCACCAGTTGAGCTCTTGGCCTGAGTCGCGGTGAATTCTTGCATGCTTTCCTTTACCAGAGGGAGTGGACAGGTATCTAGTTCCATATGAAGCCTGAGAAAAAAAGATTGGACAAAACTAGATGACAACTAAAATGTTTGACTGATTATAGGACAATCATTAGATACAAATATTGGGAGTATAACATATGAATACCCTGCTGTATTGTAGATAATCCAACTCGGGACACATTTAAGGTATTCAATATATCTTTTGGACACGAGATTCATGAAAATTCGGCAAAGCTAATAAATTACAGAAACCCATTTTACAGAATATTAACTGATCATGCCAACATTACCAGTCACAACCAACTTTTTCTGTTTCCAAATTGAGGGAAACTATCATCAGCTGTACCATGAATCTTGTCGGGCCGTAGTCTGCTTGAAGTCAACAGCCTATCAGAATCTGGTGAAGCGCCTAGAAATCAATCCATACAATCCAATCATAACGAAGAAACAAAAGAAGGAATTAAAAATTAAACCAAGATATAAGTACCTGAAGAGTCATCAAACACATCAGATTCCAGTGCAAGAATATGAGCATTTCCATCCTTTTCTCCTTGCGAGTCTCCAAGAAAAGACCCAGATCTTTATCTACTGCCTCATTTCGATCCCAAGATCACTGTTATGTGGCCTAAAATGAACGGATGCCTACATTATCAGAATAGTCACGTTATAAAACGTGCCAATGTTAATAAATGCAAACCTTTTCTAACAAAATCAGTATTTGCAACTTCAAACATACAAATAAAACCTGGAAAAGTAAAAAAGTTTATTCTCTAACAAGCATTTGCTTCCATATTGGACCGCCACATGCATCCCTCAAGCAGAATCTAGAAACCTTGGTGACTAATATTTTCTATGAAAAAAAGGAATGGTTTTTCTTCAGCACAAAGGAAGAATCTGATGCCATTTTATGTGAATGAAAGACAGGACAGCGTGAGAAGTATCCATCACGTGATAAAAAGTAAAACCTAAATACAGAATCAAGATTTGAAGCAAATTCTTGGAAGAATTTCTCAACTTCCACACACTCGAAAATACCGACAACACATCAATAATTATAGCCTATGCTTCCCAAAATTACCATTTATAAACGGTGGACACGCTCACACACATATATTAGCACCACATAGATGGACACATAGAAAAAGGAGCATGAAAGCAAACAATGGCACGTACATGATAGCTAAAAGGATAAACACTCACCGCCATTGTTATCAAAATATAATTTACATGTAAACCCAATTCCAGAAGGGCCTACTGTCTGCGGAAAGAAAGTTAGGGAGGCTAGAAATGTGTGAATAACTGGGACACTCACGAGTTGATGAACGAAGGAAAACGCTCGGCTTTAATGAAGTTTGTTTTCTTGAGGGGGGTAGGCACAAACAGATACTTGTCTGCTCCCGACTTAGATTGATTTATATATCAATTTAATATTAAAATATAATTTTTTTAAAAACAATATTTAACAATTTTAGATTATTCATGTTAAATCAATCCACACTTAAAATTCATATCGATCTATACAAGCATTTTCGTGGGCACTTGAATAGGTGTCATATATCATCTGTACTTTTTTTTTGTCTTTAAGTTTAACGGTGATGTCTTGGCTACCCCATGGGGCGGTGCCCCATGGGGTACATCTGACCACACATTGGGAATATTCTCGTAGGAATATTCCCAATGTGTGGTCAGATGTACCCCATGGGGCACCGCCCCATGGGGTAGCAAAGAATTATTCAAGTTTAACATGTCTGCAATTTTTTTTTGCAGTGAAAAAAAAAGGACCGTTCGCAGAAGCAATCATTCAAATAGATGCTTATTCATACGGGAAGATATTTTTACACACATCATCAATACATATAAATATATATACGTAAATATATATTTTTGTGTATCTTTGTATATGTAAACCCGGTGCACAAACCCTATCCATCCCCATCTTGCTACACTTACTTCTGAAGTTTAATTATAATGAACTGATGTCATATAATTGCGAAGTATATATATATATATATATATATATAGATATATATATATATATATATATATATATATATAGATATATATATATATATATATCCTCTGCGGGAGAAAAATCTACGCTCCGAG